>LPNX010529152.1:0-23064 GCA_001517045.1 Pseudotsuga menziesii | reverse complement strand
TTTGGGGGATGGGTGTGAAGGATGATCCAATAGTATCACGAAGCACCAACGCTCATTTCTCTACAAGATATGAGCACATGGTATATAAGAGTGAGGAATCTCATGGAAAAGGACAAAATTAAAACTTCATGTGTGGTCTTTTTAGGAGTAGTTACTATCCCTAGACACCTACAATCCTCTTGTAGGGCATACGGCATTTGTTTCCTCCCATGACCATGTCTACAACTCCTAGAACAATGCATAGTGCTCAAAACATCCAATTAGGATATAACAAGGTGTATGAGACCATAACTTAGAGACATAGACCTTAATACATATTCTTCTATGGTTTATGTCTCATGTATAAGGCCCTAAAAACCAATAATGGCCATGTTGAGGAAAATTTATTTGTACCTATAAAAGGTATATGGGAATAAATTAGGTGATCCTAGTGTACCTTGGGTGAGTCTATGTAGAAGCAAGAGATAAGAACTTAGATTTGAATGGTTTCAATTAAAGATAATGGTCCGTGCAAGGGGTTTGTTCCATGTAAGGGGCACCATAGCATTATTACCATTTCTAGACCC
The DNA here is from genome assembly GCA_001517045.1 of Pseudotsuga menziesii. Lineage (NCBI taxonomy): Eukaryota > Viridiplantae > Streptophyta > Pinopsida > Pinales > Pinaceae > Pseudotsuga > Pseudotsuga menziesii. The sequence continues at coordinate 22,498 of LPNX010529152.1, read as the reverse complement.
CAACTAGAAGACCTTTAAGAGGTCATGTGTGGTGGTTTGAAGAGTTGATGCTATCCTTAGATTTCTACAATCCTCTTGGATAGCCTAAGAAAAATATTTCCTTCTATGACCATACATGTATGGCCTCAAGAACCATGAATCTTGCTCAAAACATCCTTGACTGTTATTCCTTTCTAACCATTGAACGATGTGACTTCAACAACTAGTTAATGAAAATAACATTTATCATTGTAATTCCTAGAAGCAACCCATAACCCATATAAACCCTATGATAAATTGTGACCTCTATAACAGCTAAACCTTATAACATTTAACATAATCTATATATAAACCCTAACCCTATAATCCCTAAAAACTACAATCCATCATTATCATAACCATAAACCCCTAACTTTTATAGCTATAAAAACATAACCACATTACTCTTGTAACCCCAAATCGTAACACCTAACACTTCTAACACCAAGCATACATAACCCTGGTCCCGGTAACCACATTCCATGACCTTGATAAAACCTAATCTCTCAACATTATAACCCCTAGACCTAACATACAACACTTACCAAATATCTATTAATGATCACATACTTGGCTTACTATTGAAGAAATGATGCATAAGAAGAATATTTGTCTTTATTATGTGTCGTTATTTCCAAAATTTATATGCAATCTCTGGATAAGTATTTTGAACTTCCATCTACACAGCCTTCTACACCTATCTATTAGTATATAAATAAATGTTAATGTCAATATAGAAGACGATAATAATAATTCTAATAGCTTATGTTATACATCTTACTAAACACTCAATATAATATTGAAGCGACGGAATACCTGTTATGTGTGGTGGAACTGTCTGGGTTCAATCTGCAGTTTAAAATTATATTTTCCACACCCTTTCCACCTGCCAACTCCTCCCACAATCCTCCTCTTCGATCGCTTCACCGTCCCTGCCTCCTCTTCGATCCCTTCACTGTCCCTACCTCCTACCATTCTCCTTCTACGCAAGCAGGCCACCGACCAGCTGCCCAAGGGAGCCCACGTGAGCCTGGGCTGCATGCACACCACGTGGTTCAACTGAAACTATCCAGCTACTAGATTCATTCAACTGGTGGGACAAGAACAACTGTTGGGGGCGTAACATGAGCTCTCGGTGAATTGCTCAAGTTCCTGTACTTCTTGCTTTCGAGCGAGATAGATCGAAAGACTTTTCTTTGCTCGCTCCTTGACAAGAACAACTGTTGGGGGCGCTGAAGCTCCTTTTAAACCTAAATTGATGGGTTATTGTTTGGAACCTGAAGTGAGATACTCCCAGCCTAGAGGCATTTCGTCTTGATGATATGGCTCACACTATGCCTGTAATATTCTGAGGCTTACCCTGTCTAAGTTTCAGATGGAGCATGGCTCAAATCCTTGGATGCAAGGTAATAAAACTGGCATTTCACATACAATTCTAAGCTGGGGCTCTAGACAGGAATCTTGGAGCTATTTGCAAGAAACCCGAAGGGAATGCATGTGATTGTTAACGAGCTCAAAAATTGATGAAAATTATTTTTTTAAGTATGTGGATTATATTGATTAAGTTTTTATTTGTGAGTGTGTGAATCCAGGGAATGCTGGGTGGAAGTTAACAGTAGGTGAATCATTTTACGACATTCCATATTTGTTCACAGGATGCTTTGAATCAGGTGAGGATTCAATTGAGATGCTTCTTGGTATGAAAGAATTTGATGGCCAAGAAGGTATTGGAGCACTTACGGATAAAATGATACCCTCTCCATCTGAACGCTCCCATTTTCAGCATTATTTGAAAGGTACGCTCCCGTTTTTAGCATTATCTTTATTCAATTCATCCTCACGCTCCCCCGTTGCTCCCATTGTGCACCTAACCTGATACCAAGAAGAGAATCTCTCCGCCAAGAGCAACCTTTTACTGCAAATGAATCATGTTCACAAGATTATACCAGTCCTCATCCACAACGGCAACCCTGTCTGCTTGGACAGCTTGAGTTTCTTATGAGTCCTTTTCACAAGTTGCTTCTCATGTCTGTCAAAAGCAAAGGAGCTTAGTGAAGCAACTGCCTCTTCTTTTGAAGGCATGTACAAGTCGAGGCCGAGTTACTGTAGAGGAAAATATCCTCCGGTGATAGGAGTTTTTTATGCTAAGTCAGTGAAGGAGGGATCTGCTCCACCAGAAGCTTTAGCATTGAATTCTTTTTGGTTCCTTTCTCCTCTTCTGCTTTCCGCTGTGCTTCTTCGGCTGCTTTCTAGGCTGCTTCTAACTTTCTCTTTTATTCTTCCGGAGTCTCTCATCATTCTCGAGTACATCGACGAGGTCTGGCCTTCCAATCCTTTTATGCCCGATACCGCATATGGCCGAGCCCGTGCAAGATTCTGGGCAGACTTTGTAGACAAGAAGGTATTTCATCTCATTACCTGAATCAATTCTTCAATATTTCATCTCAGATCAATTAATTGTGCTGACTAAATCGCTTTGATTTGTGCAGGTTTATAATAATGGAGCTTCTCACATTATGAGATTCAAAGGAGAAGCCCAGGAAGAAGCTAAGCGCAACATGTTGGAGTACCTCGGATTGTTGGAAGGAGCTCTCAATGAGTTATCCACATACGCAGTTATCCACATACGCAGCAGCTGCAACCGCAGCAGCTCAGGCTTTTGCCAAAATGATTTTTGCCAAAACGATTTCGTGAAGGAAAATAGGTAGAAGGGCTCGAAGAAGAAAGAAGCAGCCACTGTGGATTGGTAGTGATGGCACATGTGCCACTGTGCACCTAACCGCACCTGATCAACGATGGAGATTATTTGAATCGTCGGACGAAAAATATTGACGGATGAAAAAAAAAGCATTAACTCGGGGAGTCGACTCCCACTTGTTGAACGCCTTACGGCATAATTAAAGGTAATATTATACATAATCTAGAAAAGATCAATAGATATTTTAGTGATCATCAAAGTAAAGAGCTAAACCAATGTCCTACACCTCTCCACATCCTAACCGTTTAAAAAGCTAAATACAACATGAAGGGTGTATTCAACAAGATATACTCCATACAGATCATAACCCATAAAAGATTAATACCGCAAAAAAGGAAAAGCCAATCTCTCATCGGTTCCAATCACTCATGGAAGACATTCAGGTAACCTTCACAAGACATGGTATTGTCAACAAATTCCACAAAATGAAGGTACCCCTCCGAACAATAAACCATCTTTGGAGAGACGGTCAGCCACGGTGTTGTGTTCCCTGTAAATATGGTGAATATTGTATGATAGAAAAGTTCCAACAAAATTTTGATACGTAAGCACCACTGCTCCAGAGCTAGAACATGAAGATCATATATACATGCAGCCCAATTCATAATGGTCAGTGAATCACCGTACAAATCATTAGAAGGTAACCCCATCCTCAAAACCATAAAAGAATCAGGGAAGCTGAGTAGAAGTTACCATCATAGTTAAACCAGGGAAGCTGCAATGCAAGGAAAGGCAAGGCAGTAAGTGCTCGCCTTAAATTGAGATATTGGGAGCAAAGACCGACAATGGAGAAGTGTTAAGTAAAGCTTTGTGGGTTAAGATAGTTTATATGACCAAGGGTAGAAATAAGCAAATCTAAGCTTGATTTTAGTAAAGACTATCTTGAAAGTGTTACCTTGTAGCCCTGTTGGGGAATTAAAAGAAAAGACAATACAGTACATGATTGTCTTTAAAGGTCTATCAACCAACCAGTCATAAATTTATCTAAGTTCTCCATTCAATCGATCATGATAGATAAACCCTTTTGAAACTACTCAATTTATGTCAATCTTATGGAGCAAGACTAGAAGACCTAGTATATGCATAACTATGATCCCAATTTCAACCCTCTTGGAATCACAATTAATAGGTGAGAATCCAAGAGATGTTTGTAGCCACTTGTTGTTTGTGCAAGCAAACGTTATATCAACGACGGTTGAAGATTGATGGAGTTGCTAGTTACACATCCCTACTTTGAATATTATTCTTTAGTATAAGTTCTAATCCAATTTATTAAAAAGGAATTGGTTCCAAAGCCAACACCAATACTTTAGAAATAAAAAGCTAAGCGTATGCATTTGACATATTATTTATTAACAGTACAAGTGTCATTTCCCAATCCTTTCTTTTGAATCATCTAGAAAGTGATTGGAGGCCAATCAGCATGCCAATTGTTTCAAAATATATGTGAAAGCAAGGCAAGGGTTCATTTGATGTTAACTATTCAAAGCAAGTGTTTTTTTTTATACAAAGCTCAAGATAGTTAATAAACCATTGATATCAATCTACGTTAACGTACGTAGAGTGAGTCAAATTGATGAGCACATAATAATCGAGACAGACAAAAGAGACAATAGAATCACAATGTACAACAAATGGAAAGTGTCTTGGAACACAACAATTTTTCATTAGCCAATGGCCGCATTGGGAGAGATAAAGCCAACAAAGGCAATACATGTTTGAATGTGTTAGAATAATTTGAATGTGTTAGAATAATGAGGTAGGAGAGAAATCATATGTCATAAAGGATAAGTCGTTGTGACAAAAAGGCAAGGAAGGTTAGTTAGAAGGTGAGACTAAAAAAAATATTTTTTTATCATCCATAGTCTGTTTCCACCACTAAAGAATAAAACCATTTGGAGTTTGAAACTCAAGGAGCCTAATTGACACAAGATTGATTAATTCCCACATCATATCAATGTGTGCACTAAATACAAGACGAAGACCATAACACCTCAGATATTACATAAAGAATTGTGTCATTTGTATCTATCAAAATAAGCACGCTTGTTCTGTCATGATAAATATACGTGTCATTGAATCCATTTTGAGTGACATACACTTGTACTGTGAAAGTTGCTTTACTGTCCAGCTTTAGAGCTCATACCCACAAGGTTAACTAGCTCCATAAAATAGTAAAACACTACACCTTCAGGACTATTGTTATGTGACTAAGAAACACAACCATGTAACTTTTCTATCCTAACTTATAAAAAGTAGGAGCAAAAGGTCCACATTGCCATAACTGAGCAAAATCATTGTAGTATGATGTATTGTCCCCATTTTTGGATTCCCTTGTTTTGTAGTCAAAGGTGGCTTTATGAGGAGTAAAATGAGGATAATAGTGGGCTCGAATGATTTGGAGGAGTTATGCGAGCTTAGGCTACTCCGTTCACCATATTTCATTATCAAGATCATTTTTGAATAGTCGCTTTTGGTTTCACGACATTTTGACGATTTCCGTCATTTTGGGTTATTATTGAGCATACTCTAATTAAATACACTAAACGTATTATTTGGATCATATTATATGAGGGAATACCTTCGTGTAATAGTTCCTTGGAACCAGAACAAAAAGATCTAAAGGATGGGATGATGAGAAAGTACTTCGAATGTAAAAGTGACCAAAAAAGGTTAAGATGAGTTTTAAAAGGGGAGAGAACCTCACTTTTCATTCATTCTTGTCATTTGCATTTTCAGAAATTGAGACCTCTTGAGCTTGTTTTCTTTTGGGATGAAAATCCTAGGAGGAAGGCTTCAATTTCGGTAGTGAAACTATCTATGCTAGTGGTTTTGGAGGAGAGGTCATTTGGATATCTCACTTGTGCTTCATTGTCGTGGGTTAGTAACATTTCTACATGTTCATATTTGAGATCAAGTAGGGATGGCAGAGGTAGGGTGCACTTGGTAAGAGCTTACTGCTATCTTTGAGGAGGGCGTGCTCATGGAAACAGTCAGACAGTTCCCAGTCTTTATCCTTGCTACATAAATTCCATGTCAACAATTGAGGAGGGCACACTCATAGCAAGCTATCTAGTGTTGGGCATTATCACCTGTTTGTATCATAGCTGAAGGAAGTCGAGTTGCATTCTGTGTATAGCCACTCCATTAGGGAATTCATGCTCCTTTGTTGCAGTTGTCAATTCAATGGGTGAAGTTGTAGGGGTTTGAGGAAAGGTGTTTCCATGTGTGGGGAATGAGGGAAGTGGTTCCCTTGTCACTTGAAGGAAGGACGCAACCATAAGGAATATGCTCATAGTCAAAGGGGGGGCACTGTTGCAATAAACATTGAAGCATATAAATAGTCATATTCTGGTCTCAAATAAGAGTTTGATTTTACTATTGGTCGCTTGTGGGGAGATCACATGCTAGAAAAAGTAACCAAAAAGCTAGATATCTGTTAATAATCATTTTTGCCTCAAATATATTAGTAGTTTGCTACCTACAACCATATGAAATTAAAGAAGGAAGTTGTTACAAGAGTTTAGTGGATCATTTAAGGTATTATCTTCAACAAACTCGTATATACAACTTTGGATTTATTGGTGGCTCATTATAGCGGTCAAGTGTAGTCACATTCACTGTTTTATAAGGCTACCACTTCTAGATTTGTTATACCATCTCTCAGGCATGTAATTTCAGTCCATTGTTATTCATATTGGTTTACTTATTGGTTGTTTGTTAGTATTCCAATTAGTACATGTAATTGGTATTTCATTATGAAGTTGGAAATATTTTATGTAATGAACATATGATACAATTAATGGAGTGAATGTATGCGACCCCTAGAGCAGTAAACTCAGATTTGATAGCGAGTGTATAAAAATTGCTTGATTAAAGTTCCAAACCACACAACCACATTCAATAGTAAACTTGTCCACACCTGGCAGTCAAATTGGTAAGTACTTTACACAGTGAGTTACAGTAGTGGATAGATCTAGTGTTAAACAACCATCCATAACCACACTGCCAAGTAAATTGAGAAAAATTAGGATCAATTTGGTTAGGGGCTTTATAGTGGTATCATAGCACAATCATCATGCATGTATGTTGGGTATTTGAACCTTGTTTCAGTTAATTAAATTCATATAAGAAATTCCAGTTTGTGGTGGATGGCTACTATTAGTGATCCAATGAATGCTTTATTTGAATCATTGAAGAAAATTCAGATTTCCATTAAAAGAGGATTTGAAATATGGTGGAAAGAACAGGAGGCCACCAAAGTTTTCCAAGAGAAGTTTAAGCTTGTAGGTAAGAAGCTAAAACACTTACCTCAAACTAAAGTAGATATTCTTAGCATTTTGGAGGAAGCAAGAGGTTGTCTTTATAATGTTGGTCAATCACCTTTTCATGCAATGTGTAAAGCTTAATAGAATTTGCACAGTGGATCTAAGAATCAAATGTAATTCTCACTTAGAATTGCAACATAAATAATGGAGAATATAGAAGAAATGAACAAGGAACATAAGAGAGAGAGAGAGAGAGAGAACTAAATTGGTATAAACTCCATCTGATTATTATTCACCAATAAGGTTTTGTTTATAATACATCCTCGAGGAGGAAATTTGATAGTCAAAGAGGCAATTTGAATAACTCACAATAAAAGAAGGATTGGATGTTACAAATTCCTCAAATATAGACAAGTGTCAACCCAAATCAAAGCTAGAGGTCATGAATGGGCAAGATTAGACTTGGTGGACCATGAGTGACATAAAAATCAACAATGAGTGGCTTTTGGGAGAAAAACATGGAGGTGGTGTAAAGCAAAAAGTGGCAAGCATGCCCAAATCATCCTAATACAACTTCATAATCCTAATCCAGGAGAAACGCAGTAAAAGGTTGCGATAAACTCAAAAAAAATGGATAAAAGCATAATTAAGCACGAAGTGCGCTTTGGCTCATAAAGCAAAGCAACAATTAGGAATGGTGGGTGCTATATTAGTCTATGATGGTCAAATGAGGACAATTATGGTCCAAGACATTTAAACTAGGCACTTGGTATCCAAAGCACATGGAACAACTTACACTAAACACCTAGGAACTTTAATGAAAGTATTTTAACCCATGGCCTAGATGGAATAATGTTCCAACACCCCTCCTTAATCCAAAATGGTAGTGACCATGAGAATTATTGAGGGCCCAAGCAACAAAGGCTTATGGTCACCCTTTACATTATTTATCCATACAAACTAAGGGAAAAGGCAAAACGACATAAGGAAAATCGTTCCTAAAAAATGGACATGAGTTACGCCATAAAAACTGCTCCAAACTCCAAGTAGGTGTGAACTTGATTAGATGTCTGTAGGAATATTCATTTTGGAAAGAAGTGGTTGCTAATCCATGTCTAAATCATGTGTTTGATATCTGCATAGTCCGCAAGAGAATGAAGGTGCTCACTAGACTTGAACTACCTAAGATCAGGTCCAAATGAGACTTGATAATCTTGAAACTTCGAGCCAAGAGTGGTTGTATCAGCTTCAAGGAAGAGGAACAAGAGTCCCAAGTGTGCCAAGACAAGGAAAACACACAACATTCTCCATCTTCAAAGGAACATTGAGGAAATGTGTTAGTCATAAGAGAGGAATAGATAGGAAGTAATGCAACAGTGTGAGTGAGGGTGCAACCAACAACTTCAAACTGTGATCTAGTTGTCAAAGCATCCAACTGATCAAATAGTGCTCCATCATCTAGTGAAGTATACACAGGATTAAGAACAACTAACATAAAATCCTCAAGATAAAAAATTGAATAGTGACTGGAGAACAATGAGAGATGGAGATAACTGAGTTCTTCATCAACAATGGTAGCCTGAATGTCTTCTTCATGTATAACTGCTTCATGAGAGGCACACAGAGAGAAGGAGCCTCTGCAAGGAGACTTGCACCGATTCGAAACTATGTTGATATTTCTGCCATTTTTCTTCTTCTTAAATAACTTCTGAGAAATTGTACCTATAAATGAACACTTTGAAGATATGTATGGAAGATGAAATGATTATAATGAGCTTTGATTTTAGTCATTAGGCAAATTCAAATGTAATCCTCACTTAGAATTGCAACAGAGATAACAAAGAAGAAAGAAGAAAAAATGAACAAGAAACATAAGAGAGAGAGAACTCAATATGTATTAACTCCATCTAATTATTATTCACCAATAAGGTTGCATTTATAACACGTCCTCAAGGAGGAAATTCGATAGCCAAAGAGGCAATTTGAATAACTCACAATAATAGAAACCTTAGATGTTACTAATTCCCCAAATCTAAACAAGTGTCAACGCAACACAAAGCTAGAGGTCACGAATGGGGAAGATTAGACTTGGTTGACCATGGGTAACATAAAAATTAGCAGTGAGTGGCTTTTGGGAGAAAAATATGGAAGTGGTGTAAGGAAAAAAGTGGCAAGCATGCCCAAATCATCCTAGTGCAACTTCCTAATCCTAATCCAAGAGAAAAGCAATAAAAGGCTGCCATAAACTCATAAAAGTTGGATAAAAGTATAATAAAGTAGGAAGTGCACTTTGGCTCATAATGCAAAGCAAAAATTAGGAAAGGTGGGTGCTAAACTAGTCTATGATAGTCGAATGAGGACAAATATGGTCCAAGACATTTATACTATGCACTAGGTAGCCAAAACACATGGAACAACTTACACTAAACACCTAAGAACTTTAATTAAAGTATTTTAACCTATGGTATAGATGGAATTATGTTCCAACAAATCTTTTTCTCCATCGGTGAGTGCATTTATCAAGTTAGTTTTGATGAGACATCAAGATGAGGAGATAAAAGGTGCAGTTGTCACTTGCATTAGTGAATTTGTGAGGATTGCAGCTCCTAATGCACCCTATGATGATGATACTATGAGAGAAATACTTCAGCAAATGGTGGAAAGTTTTAATGGGTTACATGATGTCAAAATCCCTACCTTTGGACATAGAGTTAAAATATTGGAGATTATGGCAAAGGTTAGGCTATGTTTCCTCATGGTTGATCTCAAGTGCAATGAATTGATTGTCCAGATGTTCGATTACTTGATTTCTAGAATCGAGAAACGTCATATAGACAATGTAAAAAAAAGTATGCTCAATATCTTGTCCCTAATCCTAGATGAAGAAGATGATATAGGAAATGAGTTGCAATCTGATTTTTGCACCGAGAGAAGTGAGGTGCTCTCCAGCCCAATATGGGGGAGATCCTGTCACGTTAGTCACGTTATGCTAGCCGACATAAATAAAAAATATTAAAAAAATGAAAACGAAAAATATAAATTACATATTGAAATAAATAAAATATTAAAAAGAATGAAAAATATAAATTACATATCCACTTGAATAAAATATAAAAATAAAATAAAATAAACTAGCATAGATCCATTTTAAACTCGGATCTATCAAGTACCAACATAGATCAAAATGGTAAAAAAATGTACGCCTCAAGAAATTGGATTCCTCTCGGTGCTTGATAGATCTAGGTTTAAAATGGATCTATGCTAGTTTAGTCATATGGAGAAAGGAGTAATGTGTCTCAACTACAGCATATGATTTCGCGACAAGAGTGGTTGAGTAGAAGATTGAGAAGTTCAAGGAACATTTGACTCCAAAAGAATTAATTTCATTTGGTTTACAAGTTCCACTCTCCCCACAGGAAGAATGCAGGCAATCATCCAGTGAGTTGGATGATGAGTTCAAAGAACAACTTGAGCCATCTTGTGTTATGACACCTAAAAGGGGCATTGATGATGATTCTACAAGTGGAATCAACGTTGTCCTAATTCCAAATCAGAATATATGTATGGAGGATACCACAAAAGAAAACAATGATGTGACTCGGGCACTTCAGGAACAATTTGATGCCCCTTTATGTGAAGCAAAAGCTGTTCATAAACCTAATGGTTCACACAATTTGGAGAAGCAGTTGAAGGTAAGCGAGGATGATATTATGGCAGCCATGAGACATTTTGATGATACAGAAGCATTAGTGATAGATTGTTGTTGGAGAACTCCAACGATATATGATAGTTTGGGAGGTGAGCCTTTGCCTATGAATTTCCAAGCACTTAGAAGCAGTGGTAGTAATGAAAGCTAACTATATACACCTACTTTCCGATATAGATCATCTTCTCATACTTGTTGAGATATACCATGGTGCACTACAAGGGAAAGAAGAAGAAGTAGAAAGGCTTACTCATAAGCTTGAACTCACCCAGGATTCCTTAAAGAGAATGCAAAAGTCCCTTAAGAATTAAAGTTGCATGTTGGGTAGCTTCATGTGGAGTTGAGTTGGTTACACCCTTCTTCCTACATAGTAGGAAGTCAGTTGTATATGGCATCATTGAGACAGGAGGAGGTTGGTGGCACTTATGATTTGGTGGAGGAATCTTGCGTGAGGCTTGAGCATGGGGAGCATTCAAACTTGTAGGCATTGGCGGAGATATGACCCCAAGGCTTTTTATTTTGCACATATTTTGCATTATAGGGATCACGATCCACTTCTTTTGGAGAGCCCATTGAAGGATCAAGGAAGTGCCACAGTCGTCATATTTGGACACAATCTGTGTGGACCAACCATCATGGGAGTATATGCATATACATATTAGGTGGACAGGTATATGATGGATATGGAGTCACATGGGGCTACAGGTTCAACTTACATCGGTAAATTGTTGGATGTAGTAGCGCATACAGGATATCGATTGGTACAAGAGGTTACAGTTGTATACAATAGGACATGAGAGGACCACTGGAGCTAGTCGGATGAGTGAGACAGGGGGCATTGTGGCCATTACAAAGGTCTTTCATTTTGACCATGTGATCAGTGCATAGAGTGCACAAGAGGATATCCAGACTCTCTTAGGTCGGTTCATAGATATTTTTACTAACAATGGGAGTGGTGGACTTCTAATTTGGTGGTGAGATCCTAACACCCCTCAAAGTGATAGATTGCTTCAAATGACGATGATGATTGGAGGGGTACAATAGTGGAACCTCGAGATTACAGTGTTGGATGTCTTGACAGCTAATACAAATGAGATGACCAGGATTGGTTGCTTGGAAGGGCAGTCTTCTGAGGAGTTACCCGACTTTGTAAAGCTTATGATCTCCTGGTGGATCAAAGGCAATCTGGAGGATTCTTGGGTTATCACCTTGCAGAGCGGTGCTAGGAGTAAAGAGTATTTCATAGTTGATAGTCTAGTGTGGGACCTTGGTGATTTTACCACTTATAGGTAGTTCCAAGAGAGGTTGGCATGGAGGGACCTTGCAAACATTGCAATGGGACATATGGGGGAGCATACTTTTTATCATCAAGACGGGTGGGACACAGTTCTCCATCATGGTTGATACATCCTTTGCCCATTTCAGATCCAAGAAGGGAGAGTATGTTGCTATATTGCATCACAAGTTTACCAAGGGTATAGAGCATAAGTTGTATGTATGTAGTGATTGACCAATTCACGCACTTCCCATTGATTTCTTTGTAGTATGAGGAAACACAAGTGACAAAGACAACCAGTGGAGAGATGTTTAGAATCCTTTAGCAGCTCACAATCATTGACAATGACCGGGGCATACTTACTTTTTATTATTATTTGAGGTTGAGTATGGCAATGGATTTATAGACATGACTCCTCCTAGATGCCTATGCATGCCACTATCCATGGTGGTAGATTTAGTCCTTACAAGTATTTCAACTTGGAGTTCTAATAGAGGAGGATATAAACAAGGCATGAGAGTCAGATGGTTATGATCGGAGTGGCGCAATGTCAGCATGTTGGCCCCTTTTTGAGATTAGCTTGGGACCTTGGGATTCTAGTATTAGACAGTTCAACAACTGACATGGAGGTGGGAGCTATTTTTTTCTTTCACGATATTGGTTTCCTACTAGAGCAGTTCTTTGAGAGGTTGATCGAGTTGTTGTGGTATCAATTTTCTCTACTTGTCGGCAGTAGTCAAAAGGTTTCATATGTTAGTACCTTGTCGGACCATATATCGAGCAGAGGATGCTTCACCTCTTTCCAACTAGTTTGGGAGCCTTGTATCATTTTAATTCTCAGTATGATTTAGTTTGTGGAGTATCAAGTTGTGATGGCATTGCTTGAGGACAAGAAATATTTGGGAAGGTAGGACTATAATGTCCCCATTTTTGGATGCCCATATTCTACTGTCAGAAGTGGTTTTATGAGTAAAATGAGGATAAAAGTGGGCTCAGACGGTTTGGAGGAGTTATACGGGCTTAGGCTAGTCCATTCAGGATATTTCATCATTGTGATTATTTCCGCACAGATCGCTTTTGGTTTCGTGGCATTCCGACGATTTTCGTCATTTTGGGTTATTATTGAGCATAATTTAATTAAATACACTAAAGGTATTATTTGGATCATATTATATGAGGGAATGCCTTCATGTAATAGCTTGTTTCAATCATAACGAAAATATCTAAAGGATGGGATGATGAGAAAGGACTTTCGATGTCCGGTAAGGTTTTAGAGGCCAAGTAATCACTTTTAGACACTAAAAATGAGTTAAAAAGGTTATAAATCCATTTTATTAATTAAAAGGAGAAAAATATAAAAGTGTCTAAAAAGGGTCAAGATGAGTTTAAAAAGGGGAGAGAGCCTCACTTGTCATTAATTTTTGTCATTTATATTTTTGAAATATGAGAGCTCTTTAGCTTGTTTTTTCTTGGGATGAAAACCCTAGGAGGAAGACTTCGATTTCAGTAGTGATAATATCTACCCTAGTCGATTTGGAGGAGAGACATTCAAATTTCTCACTTGTGCTTCATTGTCATGGGTGAGTAACATTTCTACATGTTCAGATTTGAGTTCAAGTTGGGATGGCAGAGGTAGGGTGCACTTGGTAAGAGCCTACTGCTATCTTTGAGGAGGGCGCACTTGTGGAAATAGTTTCTCCCTAGTCTTTATCCTTGCTACAAAAATTTCATATCAACAATTGAGGAGGGTGCACTCTAGCATGTTATCTGGTTCTTGTCATTATCACATTTTGCAATCATAATTGAAGGAAGTCGAGTTGCATTCTATGTATAGCCACTCCATTAGTGAAGCCGTGGTCCTTTATTGTTGTTGTCAGTTCAGTGGGTGAAATCATGGGGGTCTAAGGAAGGGTGTTTCCCTATGTGGGGAACGAGGGAAGTGGTTCCCTTATCAATTGAAGGAAGGACACAACCATGAAAAAGATGCTCACAGTCAAAGGGGGACACTGCCAAAGTAAACATTGAAGCATATACACATACACATTCTAGCCTCAAATAAGATTTTTCCTTTACTATTGGCCACCCTGGGGGAAGAGCACATGTTAGAACAAGTAATGGGAAAGCTATATCTTTGTTAATAATCATTTATTCCCCAAATATATTAATAGTTTACTATCTACAACTATATAGAATTAAAGAAGGAAGTTGCTACAGGAGTTTGGGGCATCATTTAATGTATTATCTTTAGAAAACTTCATATATACAACTTCAAAATTATTGGTGGCTCATTACAACACTCAAGTGTATTCACATTCAATGTTTTACAAGGCTCCCACTTCCAGATTTGCTATACCATCTCTCCGGCATGTGATTTCAGTCCATTATTATTCATATCAATTGACTTATTGGATGTTTGTTAGTATTCTAGTTAGTACATGTAATTGGTATTTCATTGTCGAGTTGGAAATATGATATGTAATGAACATATGATACGATTGATGGAGTGAATGTATGCGACCCCTAGTGCAATAAACTCGGATTTGACAGTGAGTGTATCAAAATTGTTTGATTAAAGTTCCAAACCACACAACCTCATTCAACAGTAAACTTGTCCACACATGGTAGTGAAATTGGCAAGGAATTTACACAGTGAGTTACAAAAGTAGATAGATCCATTGTTAAATAGTCATCCATAACCACAGTGCCAAGTAAATTGAGAATAATTAGGATCAGGTCGGTTAGTGGACTTTACAGACGAAGATTGTCTAGATATAGGCATGCTTTGATTGATATTAGAGTGCAAATATTTGAAGTAAATGTGGATGCACTAAATTGTGGTTATGTCTAAATGAATATTTGAACATTAAAAATTTGTGTGCTCTTTCCTTTGAGAATGTAACATATACAACTCAAGAGTTTTGGGAAATAAATGAAGTGCTCAGTCTACATAGTTGTCATTGGTGACTTGAATAAAATAAATATCATGCTTTTATCCCAATTAGAGTGAAAATATTTGGAATAAATGTGGATGTGTTGAATTGTGGTTGCACCTAAATGAATATTTGACCATTAAAAAATTGTGTGCTCTTTCCCTTTAGAATGTAACATATACAACTTGAGAGTTTTGGGAAATGATTGAAGTGCTTAGTCTACACCATTGTAATTGATGACCTGAATAGAAGAAATATATTGGTTGTGAGGGGAATAAGATGGTTCATAAGCTTGGATGTCAAAAGTATCATCACTCCAAGGGTTAGTATACTTTTGTGGATGAGTTGAATGCAAATTTACTCCACCATGAATTTGAAGGGAGTTTATTATGCTTCCTAGGTTATATGTTATATGTTGTGATATTGAGTTATATAGATAAATAGCCAATGTTGGTATATCACAACCCAACACTATAATTTGATGGTCAATGATGAGGTTTTGGTGTCCAATGAATCAAAAGAGAGATGTCCTTGGCCAAATTTGTAGGAAAGATTCTCAAAGAAGCACAAACATTCTTGGAAATCACTACATATATTATCTTTGTTTGTTTTTTTGTCTAGAATCCTTACACAAGTATTTGGTGCCTCATGATTTTTGTGTGCTTATCAACGAAATTTGTTATGTATCACTTTGGTGTATTTTCATCTCCAGCATCCTTCCAAGGGTATGATCTAGGATTGTGTGATGCAAGTATTGTGGTTTTTAAAAGATTAAGGTAGATCTTGTTCATACATAGAATATAGGTCTTCAAGAGACACTGGGTAGTTATCCTTCATTGTTTAGAATTAGCATAAAGATGGGTACCTTACAAACAAATTGCACTACTAGTGTTTAGTTGATGTGACATGTATTGTTCTTTGGTCCTAGTTATAGCCATGTTTAGGTTCCTCATGAAGTGTTGCTCACCTTCTCATTTTATCACTCTCCTACTTCCATTCACTATGATATGCATTTTTTATTACCTACTTGCCATTTTCTATGCTATACATTTGTGATTACAGTTACTCTAGGAGCACATTTGTAACCTCTTTTGATGTGTAGTGAGGTATCGGTATACAAGGTTGCTTAGGAGGGAAGTGTTTTTTAGAATACACACATCAAGGGCCTCACCTAAGGCATATGCTAAAATATCTCAATGATAGGATGTAACACCAAGTGGCATGAAGAAGAGCATGGAGGCTTAACATAGTATTTTCTAGGTAGTACCATACAACTAACATTTGGATAAACGTTTACATTTTTGTTAAGTTGAGATGAAGCTTAGTTTCCATAGATCTAAATATTAGGCTCTATTAAGAACCGAGAGGGATCAAATCTCTCGAGGTGAAAACCTCTATTAGCTTTGGTGTGTCCTATATATAGTCATTGATTTGATTCAAACTAAATAGATTTTATCTTTTTATTTAAGGTGGACATATAATATTTTTATTATTAATATTTAATATTATTTATGGTGGATATATAATATTTTTTATTATTTTTTATTTTGTTAGGAACAAACATTACAACATCTCCCCCATACATGGTTTAAAACCATGTGCAAGGACCTCCTAAAACCATGGGTTGTTTAGGAGGCCATGCACATGGTTTTAAAACCATTTGAAAGGCCCTCCTAAACTATGTACAATAGAACCATGGGTTGTTTAGGATCCCTTGCACATGGTTTTAAAACCATGTGCAAGGCCAACATTTTTTTTTTGCAAAAAAATCAATTTCCCCCATATTGTGTTGTTTTTTCTCACTGACATTTTTTTTACGGATAATTAAATATTTAATTCTTTAATGTTTTGTTAGGTATGAACATTACAACATACCCCCCATATTAGGTTGTTTTTGTGGCCAACATTTATTTTGGTGGATATTTTTATTTTTATTTTTATTATTTTGTTTGTAACAAGCGTTACAAGATGGACAAACGTTACAAAATCTCCCTCATAATGGGTTGTAGAGCGCCTCTCGGCGCAATTAAAAACATAGAAACAAAAAAGAAAGTTATTTGAAGTAGTTCGTGAAACTAGAATTTGAAGGCAAATAATTTTTTTCATGCTCTTAGCCGGAGATGATTTTGATCAAAGCAATATTACAACTGGTGTTAATGAAAAACAAACAGTTCCAACACACAAACTTTTCCTCACACCCCATCTAGTCAAAGCTTTAAGCATGAGATAAAACAAGCATCATCAAGGTTGTGAGAACAAAGGTTGAGCAACAAGACTATGGTGTTGGATGTTAGAATGTAAAACAAGTTTACATGTCAACCAAAACACATAGACAAGTAGAGAAACTCCTAATGAGGAATTCAAAGCTATGTAGACGATAGCTTGCATCAAGCAAAGGGGAATGTTATGCAAGCAATAGATTGAATCAAACAAAGGTATTGGAGTCAATGTGGTGAATATTTATATATAAAAAAGCTATGTGGTTGAGGGCTTGCATCAAGCAAAGGGAGTGTAGTCAGTGCACTAAGATTGTCTCAATCAAAGAGCATTGCCTGCATCAAGTAAAGGAAATGCAATGGGCATGTGTCAATGACGTTAATGATGATGCATTCATGTTATTTGATAAATATCATAGCTTAGTGTTATTTGTTAGATATCATAGCTTGATGTTATTTAAGAAGCTAGAACTAATGATATACACTTTGTAGCATTACTTGACTTATTGGTTTGTGTATGAATTATTTATATGCTTTCGAAATATTTTGGGAGATCAAACATGAAACTATTTGGGTAGTCTGGCTCGGCTTGGAATTAGGAAGAGGCCAAATAAGAGATAAAAGATATCGATAAGTGTCCAGAAAGTATTTTTATATTGTTAAACTAAAATGTAAGCTATAAGGTAAATAGGTGCATTTATTAAAGTGCCAAAGAGAGGAAATTTCGATGGCTATTGGCTAATTCATAGACTTCCCGTGATCTTCGACGAGGACAAATAGATCATATGTTAGATGTTTTTTTTTTCTTTAGAAAATATCATAGCTTTATATTGATAAAACCATTTTGTTCATTGGACCACTAGGTCATTACATCTTGTAAAATTGTCTTTCAACTCGAAATATAGGTTCTATGCATCTTCAACAAATGGATAACTGGTCAACCAATCCTATCAATAAAACTATCTAAATTGCCTGAATGTCTATCAGATCAAGAAAACATAAGATATATAGACAATAATAAGAATACTATGTACCATAACGACCCAGAGGGACCATCTGACCATCAGTCAGCTCCCATTTATCAGTGAATCCAGCCGGAAGGAGCAAGCCTTTCTTGGAAAGGGCATTAGTGTTGAGTAATCCTTCAGGATTACATTGTAAATAATATTTCAGTTATTAGTTAGTAATCTCGTTATCTAACTGTAGATAACGGTTTTGATATCCTTTATATGTAACACTCATCTACGTAATAAGATATTGATTTGCTAAGGTTCTTCACGGCCCGTGTCAGTGGTGTTAGAGCAAAGGCAGCGAAGCATTGGTGAGAAAGAAGGAGCCAACTAAGGAGCTATCACCAAGAAAGGAAGAAAGGAGAGCTGCTTAGTAAAGATTGTGGAAGAAAGACAAAGACTACACATTAAGATAAGACTACAGGTAAATTGTTCCGGTAATTCTTTTGAAGAATTATTTTCTTTTTTTTTTAAAAGAAAAAGAAAAAGGAAGAGAGCCGCCATTTATATTTTCGTGCAATGGTTTCTTTAAATTAATTATCAAATCTTTGGGGAGTTCTTTTCAGAAAATAAAAGTTTTTAAACAACCATTTATATTTGAGTGCAAGGTTTTTTAAATTGAAATATTAAACCTTTCGGGAAATCTTTTTAGAAGATAAAAAGATTTTAAAGAACATTGGCTAAGAGGAAAATAATATTTCAGACTGTATTTTGTACACAAAAAATTTACTATACAGTAAATTTCAATGAATTCTTTAATTTCAATTGTTGGATTTATTTTGTCTGGAAAAGAAAATTATCAGGAATGGTTTCGTAAAGTTAAAAATACCCTTATTTTTAATGATATGTGGGATGGAATTTGTGAAAATGAGAATTTAGAAGATAAGAAAGATGGAGAAGCAATTGATGAAGTGGATAAAAGTGGACCAGTACCACCTACTAATGCCAAAGAGTTAGCATTATGGAAAAGCAAGGACAATAAAGCTTATGCCTTAATTATTGCCTCTGTAACTGAAGAAGTAAGTAGACATTTAGTTTCTAGCAAAAGTGCTTGGGAAGCATTAAAGAAACTAAAAGATTTGTATGATTCACATTCTGAGCTTGAAATCATACAACTGCTGATGAAATTATTTAACTTAGAATTAAAATATAATGATCCAATGAAACTTGCTTATGAAATTAGAGCCATTTTCCATGATATTGATGCAACTGGTGTAAAAGTTGACATTCAACCTACTGCATTTATTAAAGCTCTATATCCTACCTATACTCATTATTTAGAATCACTTCAAGCTAGTGGCCAAATGAAAGCTATGACCTTTGAAACACTTGTGAGAAAATTGCAGAAAGATAGAAAGCATTTAGGAAGAACGAGTCTAAACCCAATGAAGAAACTTTGTGTCTTGCACAGAAAGGACACAAATCAAAAGAAGAATTTGCAAAGGATGAAAATAGAAGCAGAGGTCGAGGTAGAGGACAAAGAGGACATTACAAAGGGGGCGGGGGTGGGGGGGTGCGGGGAGATTTAATCAAAGAGAGAAGCAATGTTATAGATGTGGAAACACTGGTCATACTGCCAGTTATTGTAGAACTTCTTGGGATAAAATTGTTAACAAGAAAGAGCAAGTACAAGATAAAAAAAATGATAAAGGTAACCCTCCTGAATCTGCACATTATGTTGTTGCACATTGTAATTTAGGAATTGAAGAAGCTTTCAGTACTTCTTTTTCATGGAATGCCATTTGGTTATTGGATATCGGAGCCACATGTCATATGACATTTAGAAAAGACTTCTTTGAAACCTTTAGTGATCAAATTGATGGGGTGGTACATTTGGCAGATAAGTCTCAGTTAAAACCTTCAGGAATTGGTTCTGTTAGATTGAAATTATCAGGACTTGTTGATTATATACTTTCTGACGTGCTTTATGTTCCACAATTGAAGAGAAATCTAACATCTCTTGTGTAAATTAGAGAACAAAATCACTCGATACATATGTTTGATGGTATCATTGAAATTAGAAGAGCTTATGATAACGTGGTTGTAATGAATGGAGAGGAAGATAACAAACTTTTAAAGTTGAATGGTACATCATCCAATTCATAGAATTCTGCAAATTTGGTTCAGCATAATAGTAATTTATCTTCCAGCTTATTGTGGCATGCTAGATTTGGTCATATTAGTTATGACAGTCTCAAGATTATGAAACATAAAGGATTTCAAGGGCTTCCTACTATTCCAAGACAACTTTCACCATGTGATGCTTGTATCTTAGGCAAACACAGTAAACAAACTTTTAATGATTCTATGTTTTGAGCTTCAAGAAAGCTTGGTATTATTCACTCAGATTTATGTGGGCCCATGCCTGTTCCATCAGCAAATGGTAACAAATATATCATGACTTTCATTGATGACTTTACGAGGATGTGTTGGGTTTATTTATTAAAAGCAAAATATCAAGCTTTTGATACATTCAGAAATTTTCACTTATGGATTAAAAATGAAGCTCAACTCAATATTGGAACCCTTCAAACTGATAACGGTGGTGAATATTGGCATCTCAAGAGTTTGAAAAATATTTACAGGAGAATGGTATTAAACATCAAACAACTGTTCCTTATAATCCACAGCAAATTGGTGTGGCCGAATAAAGAGACCTACAGAAGAATAAAGAGACCTTTCAGGAAGCTAAGGCTTCCTTTGATGAACCTACACCATCAGGACCACAGGTACCGCCGTCTAGGGGCGTACCGCAGCAAGTACCTTGTAGCGATAGCCCTGAGCAGGCACAACAGGCTACCACATCGAGAAGATGTGACGAGGATGAATCGACAGGAAGTGTACAAGCCTTCCTGCACAGCTGCTTGAAACTCCTGAGAAATGATAAAGCTGTCGGTGAGCTACAACGTATGATAGATCAGTGTCAGCAACCTTCTCTCTCAGGCAGTGCACACCGCGCTGTCCATAATATTACGAGACATGCAAGGATAGGAAGAGAGATGAAATTCACAGCGCAGATTGGTGAATTTGAAATGGATGAAGTTGTCTTAGATCTAGGATCAGAGGTGAATGTTCTAACTAAGCAGACATGGGAACAGATGGGTAGACCTCAGTTAGCCCTATCACCTATCCACCTAAGATTAGCTAATCAGCAGCGAGTATCACCATTGGGTCGACTACCGCAGGTGCCAGTTGATATTGACGGAGTTCGTACTTTTGTGGACTTCGAGGTTATAGAAATAATTGGTGACAGTCGACCATATCCAGCACTATTAAGTATTGATTGGGCAATTGGCAGCAAAGCTGTCATTGACCTAAAGAAACGACAAATGACCGTTGAGGATGCGCAGATCCGGGTCATCGCACCGCTAGACCCTTACCAAGGTCCTAGATATATTGAACCCATCCGAGCAGAGGAAGAGGCAAATAACATCCATAGTCTATACCAAATGACTGCAAACCAGAACGACTATATAAATCCAACCGCAGAAGGGCATATTAGTTGGCGATGCGACAGTTCATGCGCATCGGATTCGGATGTTGGTCTCGAAAACTGGCAGAATAGACTTTACGAAGTCTCATCGCGCAGATGTGCGTTTATAAGTAAGTCACTGCGATGGATTGGCGCCAAGATCACGGAGACTCCATCATATCATGGTCTGACGGATATTCAGGATTTTTTTGAACAGTTTGAGCAACAAATTCCTCATGAGCAGAGGATCGCAGCTATGGACCTTGCAGTTCGAGCTACACCTGCAAGATGGTGGTATGCGCATAAAGAGAATATCGCATCATGGGATAATATGAAAAGACTGATGGCAATCAGATTTTTCGACAACAGAGAGTATGTTCAGCAGAAATACACAGGAGAAACTGACCCCAGGATACACATTCAGACATGTGAACAGAAATGGTCGAACATTCCAGAGGATGAATGGGTTCACAGATTCATTCACACATTGGACACAATTCCAAGGAATTGGTATACAGAGACCGAGCTGCGCAAAGGAACAACCACATGGTCACTTATGACAGACAGCTTCCTACTCACCTTTGCGTTTGAGTCAGAACATCCAAGTGTTACGCAGGCCCTAGACATAATCAAGACAAATATTTTTAAGGATCGCACCATCTCAGTACCAGTCCAACCTGAGTGGACTATCCAGCTAGAAGAGGCATTGGAATGCTATAATTTTACATCAGAATTAGAGGAGGCGGATGAGGATCCTCGCAATACCAACATTCCTGAATCAGAAGGCACTCGCGATGTGGAGGGACCACAGTTAGAGATTCCAGCGATCACTGAGCCTATCAAG
>LPNX010529149.1:778366-793852 GCA_001517045.1 Pseudotsuga menziesii | reverse complement strand
ATCAACCATTTTTGAAACGGGGGTAAAAATAGCTACTAAAATTAGGAGAGAGAAAAACGAGAACTATGTCGAGTTCTCGTTTCATAGTATAAGTGGTTCACTAGAGACACCCATGTAAGGTGGCTTCATGGAACAAAAGTTATCTATTTTGTTGGTTTTCTAAACTAGGGTTTTGTTTAGTGATGTGTAATGCAATTTAGGTATGATAGGATAATATTTTGAAAATGTTTCCAACAAGTGTGGGGGCATCGCAACCATCTCTCCCTTATAAAAACAAACTTGTAGGAGGAAACAAAACTCAATTTTGTTGCTCAGTTTTGTTTTTATGCTCCCAGTTGAAATTTGGTTCATGTCCCCGAATGACATTGATAAGAAAGACAAAAATCGCCATTACTTGAAAATAGAGACTCTGATGGACAAACATTCAGTTCTATTAGATTCGCCCCACCTGATTACCGCTAGAGACAGCCATGTTTGGTGGATTCATGGACCAAACATTGTATATTTTAAAGGTTTTCTAAACTAGGTTTTTTATGAGTGACATGAAGTGCAATTTATACTTGAATAGGCCAAGATTTTGAAAAATGTGTTGAGCGAGTGCATGGGCATCACAATCATCTCATCGTTTCCCAAACACATATGCATGAGGTAACAAAACTCAATTATGTTTCTTAATTTGTTTTTTATTCCCCCTGTTGAAATTTTCCTAGTGCCCATGAATGGCCTTAAGAAGCGAGATAAAACTCACCATAACTCAAAAACCGAATATCTGATGGAAAAATTGTAGAAATACTGTAACTTCAAAGGATATTCTAAATGTATTTTACTGATGTAACCCAAGGGAAATGTTATTAAGCCTTTGGCGGGGTGTTACTATTGTATTTGGTCATCATAGAGTCATGAGATAAATCCTCCATTGTAAGTCGGGTCATTAGCACCCTAATGAATAATATAATATATTTTTTTTGTCTTCCTAGGTGAAGTCGGTCCACACAGTTTAGAGGGTCTGACTTCTTTAGGGTAAAAGTTAGTTGGATAAATGTGTATAAATAAGAGAGTTGTGATTCTTATTTGGACACAAACTCACTCACTTGAGTATGAATAGGAGAGAGAGATAGACAAAAACAGAAGGAGGAGAATACCTGGTTTTGGGGTTATATCTTATATCTCTTATACAGAGGAAGTTTTAGTTGGTTTTTCTTCCCCTGGAGGATTTCCAAGGATAAATATTGTATCTATCTTGTGATTGTGTTTCTTTTGGTGATTATGCATATGTTATTGGTGTGAGTTTGAATTGAACACTAATGATATCTAGTATAGAATATCGAATCTTAACATGGTATCAGAGCTATCCTGAATAGGACAACTTTCAGAAGGTGAAACTCCCTCTCCTCCCTCTCCAGAAGAAATTCGGGTTACTACAAAAGTTGTATTTTTGAAGATATGCTTGCATAGAAATGTGTGCCTTGATGGAGCACATCTATTGAGCCCAAGATCCATTTTTTGCGTGTTTGATTCTATGGGAAATACAAACCATAGTTTTTCCCTGAACAAAATAATTGCAAAAAAACAAAACCAGAAATTCTACAGAGCTGCAACCTCGCAAGTAGGATTTGAAGGGTGAATATTTGGGATCTCTAGAAATCAGTTGGACCAACCAAATCACCTCATTCAATCTCATCTACTGTTAAGTTTATATTTCTATTTTTATAAATTTCATTTTTAAGTGACCTACTCAATAAGATGGCCCCAAACCCAAACACTAAGCTTGAGGACAAACTGGAAGGCATAGAAAAATTCCTAGCTAAGAAGCATAGGATTGGTCTCAATATGAAAGAGAATGACTTTGATAAGTCCATCAACGATGAGATTCTAGAACCGAAAGAAGATGAACCTAAGGAAATGAGGATCATTGTTGATTCTATTAAGGATCACTTGAAACCTCAACTGTTATCTAAGAAGACACCTAAGAATATGTATGATGCACTTTATAGAATGTACAAGGGAAGGGACATCAATAGAAAGATGAATCTGAGAGCTCAACTGAAGGGAAGCAATATGAGTAATGCAAAGTCAATTCAAGATGGTCTCCTAGTTTAGAGAAAAACTAAGTGCTATTGGAGAAAACCTTGATGAGGATGAACTAGTTATGACTGTTCTCAATGGTCTCACTACACCTTGGGGCTCATTCATTCATACTCCTTGTTCCAGAAAAGAAAGTATGAAGTTTGACATAGTATGGGAAGATTGCATACAAGAAGAAGCTAGAGTAACCAACAGAGAATCTCTACTTAGAGAAGATGATCATGCTATAGCCACCCATACTAAAGGAAGAAAACAATGAAACTTCACGAAGAGTAATCATAAGCCTTCAAAGAAGAAGAATAAGGGTTACTCAAAGTATCAATGCTACAACTATCATAAGATAGGACACCTAGCCAGAGAATGTCCATAACCAAAGAAGAATAACAACAACAAGAGGCATCATGCTCCTCTAGCTGAAGATGAGGATGAAGAAGAAGAAATACCTTGAAAGAGACTAACTAGAGGTGAAGATGTAGAAGAACATGTGTTATTCTCTACAGTATCTAGGTCTGTAACACCTGGAGAAGATACATGGGTTTTTTATAGTGGTTCCTCAAAACACATTACATGGAAGAAGCAAACTCTATGAAAACTTGAAGAAAATAAATCTCCCCATAAGGAATCATTGGGAGATGACTATAAATATCCCATCAAAGGTATTGGTGAATCAAGCTACAAGTTTGACTCTGGGACTTCCAAGAAGATGAAGGAAGTACTGTATGTACCAGGTTTGAAAAAGAAGTTACTTTCCATCTCTTCTCTGGATAAGAAAGTATATGGATTTTATTTTATAGATGGAAAAGTACTTATGTGGTCTAAAGGAAAGACAATTGAAGATGTTTTGGTCAATGGAGAAGAATAAGGAGGATAGTACAAGCTCAAAGGATAGCCAAAGACATCCCTTGTCCATGAGACTACCATCTCAAGTGAACTGTGGCATAAGAAACGTGTTCAATTCAACTAAAAAGAATTTCCCTATGTGTGCAAGGTGGTAGCAGGGTTACCATATCTGAATATCAAACATGAAGGAACTTGCAAAGGATGTGAAAGAGGAAAAAACATCAAGAATCCATTTCTAAAAAGTGAAACGAAGACTAAAGGTATGTTGGAACTAATTATTTCTTATGTATGTGGTCCTATGCCATCCATATCATTAAGTGGATATGAGTATTATGTCACATTTATTGATGACTATTCAAGAAATACTTGGATATAATTCTTGAATAATAAGAATAAAGTGTTCAAGAAATTCACGGAATTCAAATCCTTTATAGAGAACCACTCAGAAAAGAGAATCAAGACACTAAGACCATATAATGGTGGAAAACAAACTTCAAAGGAATATGAATCATTCTGTAAGGAGGCAGGAATCAAGATGGAACTAACCACTCCCTATAATCCCCAACATATTGGTGTTGTGGAAAGCAATAATATAACTATCATGGAAGTAGTGAATACCATGATTCATGACCAAGACCTCCCTATGCACATATGGGCTGAAGCAACAAGAACATCTATAAATGTGCACAATATATTTTCTCACAGTGCTATTGGATTCAAGACACCTGAAGAGATGTATGTAGGAAAGAAACATAAAGTGATCCATCTCAAGATATTTGGTTTCCCATTATATGTACATATTTCGAAAGAGAAGAGAAGCAAATTGTATCCTTCTGGAAAGAAAGGAATATTTGTTGGATACTATGAAGTTTCCAAATCCTTCCAAATATACATCTCAGGATTCCATCATATTGAGATTAGTAGGGATGTAACATGTGATGAAGAGATAACTCTTAATAAATCTAGAAGGCATCATCTTGAATAATTACATGAAGAGGATGGACCTCCCATAATTGTAGAAGATGAACCCTCTCCTGAAATAGTAGCATCTGAATATCATGACATGCTAGAACCTCAAGAACACCCTACTATGGATATCTCTTAAAAGATAAAACCTTGTCAGGTAAGATAAATCATACAACAAGTATAAATATATGGAGCTCTAGAAGGCTCCACAAGAACCAACAAAAGATCAAATCCATATTCTAGTTATGTATATTTGATGTGTGACCTTGTAGATCATTTATTTTCCATGCTCCAACATATTTTTGAAACTAAATCATCTATTCCATGTATTTGGGGCCTCTTGAGTCTTCTTTTAATCCATATTCAATGACCTTAAAAGAAAACAGGGTTCTTGCAAATGAACCTCCTCTTCATCTTCCATCATAGTATTAACTTCATGAAGTTCATGTGGTGAAGGTGAAATTGATCTTGGGACCTTTTCATCATTTTCTTCAAGGTATTCAAGGTCATGGAAGTTTGGCCTCACAATAGCTTATTCATGTGGATATCTATGTCACCAACATTTATAGGTGGAAATCCATTAATATATGTCTCATTGAAACTTGAGCACTCGCCAGTAGGTCCCTCACAATATTTTTAGCATTCATCAGTAAATGCTCCATAAATTCCTAAGAATTCATCAGTAGGTTCTCTTTAATCCATGTCCAGAGTGTCTCTTCTATCTCTATATTTTTATTCTACAACCCACATGGTAGGGTCAAGGGCACGAACACCTTTATCTTTTATTGCACAATCCTTGCCAGTAAGGATTTGAGTTATGTCTTCTAATGGTTGCAATGCAAGTTTCACTTGTTTGAACGAGATGTTTACTTCTTTTGGTTCACCACTTAGAAAACTAGGTGGCTCATGAATCCTCTCTTTTCTAAATAGGTATAGGATATCCCAATGAATAAATGTATAATTGAAAACACAATGTGTGCTTCCAAATGTGATCTCATCAATCATGTGGGAATCATGAAAACCCCCTTCCAATGATTTAGTCCAATCGATGTATTCATCCTTTACACCAAATATTGGAACCTTAACGCCAAAAGAATCAACCATGCCAAGCATCTCCTCCGATGTGGTTGCAACTTCATTATCACACAAGGGAATACAAAAATATGAATGCTAACCATACCTTTGCATCATATCATTCTCTTCATGTGATGGAGCTATGGTAGATTGAAATTTTACCAAATATTCTTGTTCACATACAACTAATGTGCTCTTGTATTTTACTTCATTATGAAGATCAAATGGTGACTGTAAATATTATTAATGTTCTTTGTTTGGATCTGATCCAAAATATGTCTCTCCATCATCACATGAACCAATATCCTGACCAATGATATGGAAATCACTTACAAGGAAGTTGGTAATGAATAGAAATTCCACACTACTACCAAACTGATGATGGGATTCTAGGTATTTAGTTGCACATTGTGTCTCTTCACCTTCTACTACACAACTTTATTCTCTCATGTAGTCACTTTGCAGTGACTCATGCTCCACCTTATGGATCCCTACTTCTTATTCATTTCCATTATCCTCCAAGGAACTCAAGAGACTTCTCCATATTGATTGGTATGAATATATACATCATATGTAGGCCCCCCCTTGATACTATTTGCACTTTCTTAAAATATATTTGATGTAGAGCCTTTTGAGGGTGAGTCTTCATTCTGCTACAACCTTTGCTCTAATTCTTTACACACATTATTGGGAATATGATTTATTCTATCGTTATTTAGTTTTCAAAGGGACCTATTTTCATAAATAGTATTTTTATTGCATATTCACGTAACTATAGAAAATAAAATAATTCATTTATCTCTTTTCTTAATGCTTGATATCTTTAGAGGTACCCATAAGAATACACTTCTAGTTGCTTTCCTCCAAAGACTACTCGACTATCAACAATATTAAACTCCGGTGGATTAGGACTTATGTTCTCTATGCACATAGTTTCACATTAAGGTTGAATGTTCATCAGCACAAACATAAATATCATTATCATCATAATAGGATTCTTCCTCAAAATCCCATTCAAAACCATTACTAGCTGGTGCTAGTCTCATAATTGCACTTGGAATGTGATCTGCAATATTTCTTCACTGAGAGATTAATTTCCAAAAGAGAAGATGAAATTGATATAATACCAATGTAATATCCTAAATAATATATAGGGGTATTAACTCAAACACAAATAACAAATCAAAATTATTTGAAACTAGGAGCTTGAGGTGATATCTAGAGTGCACAAAATTAATAACCAACATAGTGGACCTTCCCAAAATTCACCTAGAATCAAGGGATGATTTTATAAAAGAAAATTAAAATTATGCAAATCTCATATCAAAGGATCATTTCTCAGATATTATTTTTAACTAAATAACCTTTCCAATTAATTAAACCAAAATAGTGAAAATAGAGGTTTTAAAATAGACACTTGCAACAGAGATGAAAAGGGCATGTTGATAAATCTGGAAGAAAGGATGGATGTGATGGATTAGGATCATTTTCAAAATTTACTAGTACCTTTAATGTTTTTAACATTGAAGAGGATGAAGTCTACTCCAAGTTTCTTAGGAACCCCAACATATTTAAACTAGAACCTTTGCTTCACACTTCCTGGAAATGAGTTGTGAGGGAATTTGACCTTTGGAATTTTGAAGAAATCCTACACACTATTATATAAAAGTAAAAATTTGATTTTATAGTATTATAATATGTTTTACAAGTTTAATAGGTCGGACTAGCCATAATTCCCTTTGGGACTACACAACAAGTCTTACTTCTAGGATTCCCAAACCTAGGATGGAGGTATCGAATTCTCAATTTCAGGCATGGGATTTGTTAATTAACATTTATGATAACATTAGAAACTGAAATAACTCAAATTCATTGGACAAAAATTGATTAATCAATGCTACACTGAAAACTAACCATTTTTCATGAAGATCTAAACTAAGTGTAGGAAATGCACATGAAATCAGACTTTCTCTATTATATTGCAGAAATAAATATCAGGAGTCTTCTATTACACTAGATACATCAATGGGAGGTCAAAATGGTTCTCGCTGAAATCTTAGACATTTCCTCTTTCTGCACAAAACTCACAATAAGGGGAAAAGACAAAAAATTCTATGGAGTTTGAATGGAAGACTTCTTGATATCTATAAGGAACTTGAAATTGGATGGAATTTACTTCATATATGAAAATAATAAAAATCTATGTTTTTATTAATATATGCAAACCAAAATAATTCTAACATGATTGGAGCAACATGACATTACAAGAATTAAGAAAAGAGATGATAGTACAAGGTTTCTCCAGGAAAGATTTCGTTTTCACCACTATTGGACTCTCAATAAGTAATTCAACCAAATATTGAGATCATACTAGAAATTCACACTCTAATGGATACCATATATGGACTATTGGAATCTCAAGTAGTTCAACCCAAGCATGACATCAGACCTGCAAATAACACTCTAATGGATACCATGGAATCATGAAAAGGACTAGAACACATTCTCTCTAGGGCGCATCTCCAAAAGTTGGACTAGGGGAACATATCCCAAGTCTTAGTAGCCCAAATCTGTCAATGCAAAACTAAAATTGTTAAAATATTTAAAAGTGTTGCACTCCAATTCTTTTATAGTGGGAGTGACTTGTTGAGGAAGTCACCTAGCCTAGTGTTCCCTCATGAACTAGATAGGAAATTTACTGCTTTCTCTTCCTTTATTTCCTTCCTTTCCAAATGAATAGTTTTTCTACCTTTTAGAAAATGTTCCCTCCTTGATTTCTTGAAGTTTCCTGCTTTCCATACTGATATACATTTTTGCACTTTCCTATTTTTTTCACTTGCCTTCTTTTCACTACTTTCTGCTTTTCCTTCTTTTTTCCAATTTCCTTCTTTTTTATACCGCCTTGATTTATGTTGTTTTCTTCTAGTTTCTCCCTTTGTGTGACAATTCATAGGGAGATCCTTCTTTCCTTATGCACTCTCATGTCCCCTTTTATCATTCCCTACTCATATTTAATTTAATAAGAAATTAAATATTTCAAAATATCAATTAGCCTCTTTAATTGAACTTATCTAAAAAACAACTATAGCCCATATTTATTTCTAGTTATTTAATTTAATTGCCTAGAGTACTTGTCAAATGATATCCCCCTTATTAATTAATTGACTTATTTCCACTAGGATACATGGGGTGTCATAGTTCGTTGGATGCTTCCTAGCATTGAAAAAATGGGGACATTATAGATAGCATATTATGCCACTCGCAATTAGGGTGGATTCATGTCTTAGTGTTGACTTAAGGNATATATATATATATATATATATATATATATATATATATATTATATTGCTTTTTTTTATTTTTGACTAAAGGCTGATACTATTTTACTATTCTTATATTAGGTGGGTTACCTCCAAGAATATCCATGAATGTGAAGTGCCAAAATGGAAGAAGGAAATTGCAGAAATTGTATGTGTGTTGGAGAAGGATCTTCCTTGTCACATGCCCCAATTTGCAAAAACAATTTAATAATATTTGAGGAACATTGTGTTAAATTTTATGTTAAGTTTTAATTGATAACCCAGTGGGGTCAAGAATATTTAACGTAAATTCAAAATATTTTATTTATAAATAAATAAATGATGAGACAATAGCGTAGGCAAGCTGTTAAAAGAGTGTTTACTGGTTAATTGGTGGAGGAGACTCGATGGTGAGAAAACTGACAAGTGGCAGCATCCTCAAACTACTTCCAACGGTTGCAGGTGGCAACTTCCCTATATTTGTGGTCATGATTCCCAAAGAAAGTGGAATCAGAGAAGGTGGCTCATTAAATGAAAACTAACCCAGAAGACCTAGGCATCTCTATAAAATTTCCCATTGAAGAGAGCTAAGGCTTCTCATTTTGAGAGAGGTGATCATTCAAGGTGAATGAATTTACTCAAGAGAAATTCAATGGAGGGGATTACTAAAGTGTGCTTGAGGGGTTAATTGCTGAGACTGAACTTTTTGTAGATTCTAGGCTGAAGTTCATACTGTTGAGAGCAGATTTTCATTACTGAGTTAATTGGACCAGTCAGGTAACAGAGGTCTTAAAGTTGTATTCTCCACCCAGTTCTTAGCCAAGAAGACCAGAACAAGCTCAAGGGTCCTGAGGAAGCGTTGCCTGAGCACTCTCCAAGAGTTTGGTTGGGAGGAACAACCTCCTTAAGCTGTTGTCATCTTGTCATCTACAGGTTCTATTTTATTTGTTTACTGTCTTCAATGAAACATTTCTTAAATTCTAATACAGGCATGATAGTATTTTGAAGTTTATGAAGGAAGAATAACCAAGTAATGTTGGATTTGGTAAAATTATGGATTATGTTAGAAATAGAAATGAATATGTAAAAGGTGAAACAGATAGAATTAAAATTCCCAAACTATATTTTTCCACGCTTGACTCAGGTAGTACTCTAGTATAGCTGGGTTTCTTAGGTGAATGAGATGATCCTTTTACTTGAATGAGAACAGTAATTAGATTTTATTTCATTTGTTTATGATTTTTACTAAATAACAGTAGTAATTACTGTCTGTATTTATTTACTTCAACTAAACTAAAAGAAAAGGTATGTAAGAGAACAGTAATAATATTATTATAAAAGTAATTCCAGTATTAGTATTCTGATAAAATATAGATATTATAGTTTAACATAAGTAAGTAGATTATCATTTAAAATCTGGTAAAAAGGAATTCATAAAACATTTTATAAACATTGAAATTCTAGACACCGTGTGTCTTTGTCTAAATACCAAAGGATTCTTCTATAATCCTTTTGAAACTACAGAAAATACTGAAAGATAACTATATCCTAATTTTCAAGTATGCCACATTAAAACCCTAATTATTTCTTAACTAAGAATTAAAAACAAAACTGTAAAAATTGTTTAAGAATTATTAAATAAACAGAGCTAGAATCGAACTAATAACTGTAAGTAATACTATCATCCATTATCCTATTTTCAAACAGAGTTAGGATTTATTTTAGTATAAACAAGGATATTATAAAACTGTAGGGTTATACAGTAATTTAACCCTTAAAAATCAAAACTCCAGAATTAAATATCATCTCATAAAGAGTGCTTAAAAAATAATTTTAATATAGGGTATTAATGGAAACATTACATATGTAAATTATGGACAAAAATAAACCAATAATAATTAACCATTCGCAAATAAAAAATCCTTATTTAAGGATAGGATTATAGCCTTTAGAGTCGAATGGTCGAATCTCAAGCCTGTTATTAAAACCAAGTATGCACAGAATCTTTTATATTAAACTGTAACAAAATACATTATTGACAGGAGAATTAAAATCCAACCCACTTTACAACCCAGACTGTTTTCAAAGTCTTCTATTTACTAAGTTCACTGTAAAAAAAAATTGAAGTAACACTAGACAAAGGTTAATAAGCATCTTTGAGCTCAGAGATGGGCTCTTTTAAAAACATAAACAAAATCATTTACACTGCTAAATCCACAAGGCTAAAACTTCATATAAAAACCATATCTACATCACGACTTCAAGAGCCTATGTTACCCAGCACAAAGTATCACGAGGTTTTTAAATAAAACAAGGATATACTTTAAAAAAGATAAAATTCATAACCAACAGAGAACCGAAGCCATGTATCCACCCACAGGAACCACTTCCAACAACCAAAACCGCATGCAGGAAGAACCCTCGATGGGACCGGGGCTTACCAGATGGAAGCCCATAAAAATATTGGTGCATGGGCTTGTTTTTCCACCCATAGTCTGGATTCAGTAGCAGGATCCTAGAAAACCAAATCAAAACATCATTCAAACTCTGTTTGCATAAATGGTAAAAACCCTAGTAAGGATAATCAAATGTAAAGATAAAATGAGATAGGTAAAGTTTACCTGTGAACTGAAATTTGAAGTCGAGAAGAGATGGCCACACCAGTTTGATGGCACTAAACCAAAAGGAAAGAACCCTTGAAGTCAAATATGTGATAGAGAAAGAAAGGAAACCGACTCAAGTTCACAATGCAGAAGCCATGGGTGAGTAGTTACAAAAGTAAGAAAAATACAGGCTTAGAGATACTTGGAGAAACCAACAACCACACTTGCAGTGTATTCTTCACACACAAGAAAACCCAAACCATAAAATACGATACCCAATATTCACATTATAGCATTACAGGCTAAATTCCCAATGATAAAGGAGGTTGCATGCCTCTCATGGCCTCAAGCTCACAACTTCGGCCAACAAGGAGGAGAACCCTTGGTCCAAAAATGCAAAGGAGTAGGGTTTGCATCAATAAAAGTCAACCAACGAATCGAGGAGGCCCTATCCACATCCCCTGATCCGGTGGATTATTCATCTTCAAATTACACTGATCCAATATGGTACAATGGTATTTAATCTATGGTTCAAAGAACATAACATATGTTTTAACTCATATATACTGTGACAAACATATCACATTTGCTGTGACATATGTCGCACTTGCTGCGGCATACGTCGCACCTACTGTGACATACATATCACACTTGCTGTGACATACGTCGCACCTGCTATGACATACGTCGTACCTACTGCAACAGACATATCACATTAGCTGCGACATACATATCGCCTTTGCTGTGATATACATATCACACTTGTTGCGACATACATCGCACTTGCTGTGACATTGTGAAGATAGTGATGACATCAAACGGTTACATTACGTGTGACGCTATGGTATGGTGCAACATATGTGCATAACGGTCATTGAAACGTGTTGTGAGTCAACATATGTGTGTGGCATTGGTTGCAATGTTTCAGGAATATGGAACATTGTGGTACCATAATGCTTGGGCAAGTGATTTGGCTGAATTGCATGGTTCAGTTTTAGCATATGATTGTAACGTTGATAAAGAAGAGAACAGCTATAATCCGTTATGGCTCCTCTCGCTAAGTGCTTAAATAGAGGATGTTGGCCACCATTGGAGGGGGGGAGAGACGCAGTTCATTCAGAGTGTAGTACATCATTTCTCTGTTATGCGAAGCTTGGCGAGTTTGTTGTAAAGTGTTCCGATGCTGTTACTGTGGAAGTCGACATTCTCTGTCATACTTTGGATTTCTTTGCCTTATGAAGGCTGATTGTAATTTCCAGAGAAAGGTCTTAAAGAATTTGTACAACATTCTGTTTACAGTTGCTAAAGTTGTTTCCAGAACCATTTTGTACCATTTTTAAGAGATTAATTGGATCGGTACCCATTGGAGAGGGACCCAGAGATGTAGCCCAGTGAAGGGGGTGAACTCTGTTATCAACTTCTATTTTGTTACTCTCTAATTTTGTGTTTCTTTTATATCTATTTATCAGTTTTGTTTTCCATCTGTTTTCAACAATTAATTTCTGTTAATGTTGTTCCATTAATTCACTTGCTGAACGCATTCTTTTTAACACAAACTTTTAATGCACACAAGTTGAGGTCCGATGGATCATGTTATGGTATCAGAGCAGGTTAACTGCTTGTGCAAGTTTTTGAATGCTTACCAGGTCCAGGTTAAAGCTTGGTGAAGGAGAATTAGTTGAAGTATATCCTGAGATTGGCTCAAGGAGAACATTCTCAAGAACTATGTCTTCTCCACGAGGGGAAGAAGAAGGACATACAGAACGGGAAAAACCTGTTATGTCAGAAACTGAGTTTCTGGAGGCTTTTATGAGCATGAAAGCCATGATGGAAATTCTACTCGATGAGCGAGCAAAAAGGAAGAAGAAAGAAGAAGGATATTCATCCAAAGATGCAGAAATGAAGAAGGAAGAAAAAGGTAAAGGAGTAGGAGGTGATGGTGATCCTCCTGAAACCCATCAAACGTTCTTCTTCTCATACTTCTCATTCAAGTCCTAATATGCCTTATTTCAAATTGGATGTGAAATTTGAATTACCTATTTATAATGGATATTTAGATGCTGAAAAGTTACACAATTGGATCAAGCAGCTTGAAGTATATTGCAGGGTGCGGGGCATTACTGATGACCCTTCCGGGATTCAATTGGCCACATTGAGAATGAGTGGTATGGATCTGACTTGGTGGGAGAGAAAGATTCAGCAAGATCTTCGAAAGAATGGTAAAATTATTTCAGTTTGGAATGAATTCATTGAAGTATTAAGAAAGCAATGTTATCCTTTAGGTCATATGCAGCAATTAATAATGAGCTGGCAAACTTTTAGA
Organism: Pseudotsuga menziesii; assembly: GCA_001517045.1. Classification (NCBI taxonomy): domain Eukaryota; kingdom Viridiplantae; phylum Streptophyta; class Pinopsida; order Pinales; family Pinaceae; genus Pseudotsuga; species Pseudotsuga menziesii. Next base: position 780,662 of record LPNX010529149.1, on the reverse strand, counting down.
CAAGCTAAAGGACAAAGCATTCAAGAATATACTCATGAATTTAGAAAGAGGACTATTGCATTGAATGTTGCATTGGATACACAGGAAACTCTTCTTAAGTACATTGGTGGTATGCATTCTTATCTGCGACATACCTTGTTGATGTTTAACCCCAGTACCTTGGATGACATATGTGTTCAAGCTACACATTTAGAAGCTAGGGGTAAGCATGCTAATGATACTTTTGTGAATAAATCCTTTAAAACTGATAACAAGTTGAAGGGGAAAAAGAAGATGGATACTGTTAAAAACTTAGGGTGAAATGCCTACATGTTTGCTTTGTCAGAAGGGACATGATGTCTCTAAGTGTTGGAAACTTCATCCGGAGTTAAGGCCAAAGAAGTATGGAGGAAACAAAGATAAAGGCAAAGCAAAAGATACTGCAGCTGTTATTCAAGACTTGGGATCCGGCTTGGGTGATGAAACAAAGGTTATAGCCGTCGGAATCCAGGGTAAGAATAAAAGTACCTCACTTCCCATTGATGCAAAATCAAGTTCTAGTGCAAGTACAAGTTTTCCATCTACTTCTAAGCAAAATGATAAAAATAGAAGTGCACTATTTCATGTTCGTGTCATTACAAATCACACAAAGATTGATACGTTATTTGATAGTGGTTCACAAGTAAATATGATATCAGAAGAAGTGGTTAAGAAATTTCATTTAGTTACTATGCCTCATGAAAAACCCTATCCTCTTGGTTGGGTTACTAATGATACACAATTGCAAGTTACAAAGAAATGTGTATTAAAATTTGCAATCACTGAAAAGTTTATGGATGAGGTAGAACTAGATGTAGTACCACTTGACATTTGTGGAATTGTACTTGGGAGTCCATATTTGTATGACCAGAAAGCAGTCTTTTATAGAGAGAAGAATAAGTATCATCTTTTTAAAGATGGTGTCGAGTATATTGTACGAGCACATAAGACAAAAACCAATCTAGCCATAGGCTCTGTAGGACAAATGAAGAGGTTGGTAAATGCTAGTAAGAATTTTGTGTTAATGATGGTTAAGATGAAAAATGATGAGATCTCTAAATCTTTTGAAGAGTGTGACCCTAGGCATAAGTCTGAACTGATTGAAATCATTTCTGAGTATGATGATTTGTTTCAAGATCTGAAAAGGTTACCACCAAAGAGAGAGATTCAGCATGAGATACATATGCAGCAGGATGTGCCGCTCCCAAACATAGCCATGTACCGGATGTCTGTAATGCAGAATGAGGAAATCAAGAAGCAGGTTCAGGAGCTGATTGAGAAGGGGGTCATCCGTCCAAGCACTTCTCCTTATGGCTCTCCTATAGTCTTGGTTCCGAAGAAGGATGGGTCGTGGAGAATGTGTATCGACTGCAGGGCCCTTAACAAAATCACCATTAAAACCAGGTATCCTCTTCCTCGCATTGATGATTTGCTTGATCAGTTGAAACATGCAACTTATTTTACAAAATTGGATCTGCGTAGTGGGTATCATCAAATCCGGGTTGCTGAAAATGATGCCTGGAAAACAACGTTTAAAACAAAACAGGGTTTGTATGAATGGCTTGTGATGCCTTTCGGACTTTGTAACGCACCTGCTACTTTCATGTGGGTCATGAATGATGTCTTTCGACCATTCATTAATGATTTTGTAATTGTATACTTGGATGATATCCTAGTGTTTAGCAAAACCTGGGAAGAGCATATAGTACATATGAAGAAATTTTTAGATGTACTAAGGAAGGAAATGCTTTATGTAAAAATGTCTAAATGTGAATTTGCTAAAACTTCTTTAGTATATCTGGGCCATATTATTGGTGGAGGCCACCTACGAGTGGACCCAACCAAGGTTGCTGTCATTGTAAATTGGCCATGGCCTAACACCATTACTAAAATCAGAAGTTTTCTGGGTGCAGTGCAGTATTGGAGGAAATTCATTTCTGGGTTTTCCTCCATTGCTGCTCCATTACATGCATTGACAAGCGTCAAAGATATTTTCCAGTGGGGAGGCAAGCATCAGAGAGCCTTCGAAACTTTGAAGGAAAGGATTAGCACAACTCCAGTTCTGACCTTGCCATATTTGCAGCAGCCATTTGAGATTGAAACCGATGCCAGCGGGTTTTCCATGGGAGCCATTTTGATGCAAGGAAGGAAGCCAGTCTGTTACCATTCAGAAACGTTTTCTACTGTGGTAAGTAACTATCCGACTTATGACAAAGAGTTGTATGCTTTGGTACAGAGTGTGAAGAAATGGAAACATTATATAATGGGAAAAGAAATA
>LPNX010529149.1:667962-778310 GCA_001517045.1 Pseudotsuga menziesii | reverse complement strand
TCATACATACTAATCATCAGCCACTTCAATATTTACAATCTCAAACTAAAATACAACAAAGTAGGAATTTAAGATGGATGGGATTCTTACAACAGTTTCATCTCGCAATTAAGTACAAAAAGGGAATTCATAATAAGGTAGCAGACATGTTATCAAGGCATCCTACGAATGCTTCAATCATTCCTCAAAACAGTTCATTAACACATGAAATTTATATTGAACAGTATGCAGAAGATAAAGATTTTAAGGAAGTATATGCATCACTAACGCATGGTAAACAGGAAGAGAACTATTATGTGCATGATCAGCTCTTGCATCATCTTGGTAAACTCTATATTCCAGAGAAGGAAAGAGTGCATGTGATCCAAGAAGCACATAGTTTGTTGATTGCAGGACATTTTGGAGTAAGTAAAACATTGTCTGTATTGCAGAATCACTGTTATTGACCTCAAATGCAAGAAACTGTAGCTAAATACATAAGAGGTTGTGTTATGTGTGCAACAAGTAAGCCTAGCAATAGGAAATTGGGTTTGTACACACCTCTTCCAGTTTCTTCTTGTCCTTGGGAAAGCATTTCTATGGACTTTGTAGGGGGACTACCTATGTCTAGAAAAGGGCATGATTACCTATATGTTGTTGTGGATAGATTCGGCAAAATGTGTATCTTAATGCCATGTAACAAACAGATCACTGCTGAACAAACAGCTCACCTATTCTTTCAGAATGTTTGGGTACATTTTGGGCTGCCCATGTCTATTGTATCTGATCAGGATTCCCGGTACTTGGGAGAATTCTGGTCAACTTTATGGGAGCTTATGGATACTAAACTGAAGAAAAGTACATCTTTTCATCCACAGATCGATGGGCAAACAGAGGTAGTGAACAGGACAGTGATTCAGCTACTCAAAGGATATTGTATTAAACATCCTAAACTTTGGGATGAGCAGTTGCAGTATATATAGCATGCTTACAATCATGCAATTCATTCTTCCATGAAAAGATCTCCTTTTGAAACTTGTTTTGGTTTTCTACCAAAAACACCAATGGACTTCTCTTTTGGCAAAGATGCAGTGGATGGACATCATGATGGAGATAAATCTCTAAGATTCATTCAGAGAATCCAAGCAATGTAGCAGGCAGTTCATGAACAGTTAGAGAAGAGCCAGGAAAATTACAAAGCCAGTGATGACAAGCATCGAGTTGTCATCAATTTCAGGTTGGTGACAGAGTTTGGTTACATATCACCGAATAAAGGATGAAAGGTGAAGGTAAAAATCTTAAACCTATCCGGTATGGTCCTTTTGAGATCTTGGAAAAGATTGGTAATAATGCTTTTCACTTGAATTTACCTCCATACATGCAAATTTATTCAGTTGTCAATGTTGAGAATCTTAAATTGTATGAGCCTCCTATGATCATGGATGATGAAATTATCATGCCAATTCCTTCAATTGATGATATGGCACCTGAATATATGAATGAGTTGCAGGATGATGTTATTCTTGACAGAAATGTAAGGAATTCACGAAGGGGGAATGCTGAGTACCTTCAAGTGGGGCTTAAAGGCATGCATCCTAGCAAAGCAAGATGGATGGATATTGGAAAAGTGAGAGAGTTGTACCCTCACTTACTTACAGAATGATTCAGGATTTTGGTGGTCCAAAAGCTCTCCAATGGGGAGGAATGATCCGGTGGATTATTCATCTTCAAATTACACTGATCCAATATTGTACAATGGTATTTAATCTATGGTTCAAAGAACATAACATATGTTTTAACTCATATATATTGTGACAGACATATCACATTTGTTGTGACATACGTCGCACCTACTGTGACAGACATATCACACTTGCTGTGACATACATCGCACCTGCTGCGACATACGTCGCACCTACTGCGACAGACATATCGCACTAGTTGCGACATACATATCGCCTTTGCTGTGACAGACATATCACACTTGCTGCGACATACATCGCACTTGCTATGACATTGTGAAGATAGTGGTGACATCAAACGGTTACATTATGTGTGACGCTATGGTATGGTGCAACATATGTGCATAATGGTCATTGCAACGTGTTGTGAGTCAACATATGTGCATGGAGTTGGTTGCAACATTTTGGGAATATGGAACGTTGTGGTACCATAACGCTTGGGCAAGCGATTTGGCTGAATTGCATGGTTCAGTTTTAGCATATGATTGTAATGTTGATAAAGAAGAGAATAGCTGTAGTCTGTTATGGATCCTCTTGCTAAGTGCTTAAATGGAGGATGCTGGACACCGTTGGAGGGGGGGAGAGACTCAGTTCGTTCAGAACGCAGTACATCGTTTCTATGTTATGTGAAGCTCAGAGAGTTTGCTATAAAGTGTTCCGACGCTGTTACTGTGGAAGTCGACATTCTCTGTCATACTTTGGCTTTCTTTGCCTTACGAAGGCTGATTGTAATTTCCAAAGAAAGGTCTTAGAGACTTTGTACATCATTCTGTTTACAGTTACTGAAGTTGTTTCCAGAACCATTTTTTACCATTTTTAAGAGATTAATTGGATTGGTACCTATTGGAGAGGGACCCGGAGACGTAGCCCAGTGAAGGGGGTGAACTCCATTATCAACTTTTGTTTTGTGACTCTCTGATTCTGTGTTTCTTTTATATCTGTTTACCAGTTTTGTTTTCCATCTGTTTTCAGCAATTAATTTCTGTTAATGCTATTCCATTAATTCACCTGCTGAACGCATTCTTTTTAACACAAACTTTTAATGCACACAAGTTGAGGTTCGACGGATCATCCCCTTCCAAAAATATCAACAAGTGTGGGTCGAATCCTTAAGTCAACACTGCACAAACATTTTTAAAAACCTATCATTGCCAATACTATATAACATATGATTGCTAATAATAAAAATCATGCCATCGATTATAATATTCCATGGAAACTAGTATAGTATTGGATTAAAAGTTATAAGAATTGCTTGCCATCGTTTCAACTACATTATAGTAGTTGATAGGTAGGTAATACTACCTTAGAATATAAGTTAACTCAATTGTTATAACATAAATACTATTATGTTATAAGTTAACATAGTATTATAACTTGAAATAATAATTGTATTATGGTTATAATTTGAATACTATGAACACAAGTTGGTTACTATTTGATCCAAGAAGATATTCATGCTTGCAAACAAGTCAAACAAGTTTGGTATTGTTTTAGAACTAGTAAAAGAAAATAGGGTATAGATATGATATATTTTATGATTGTTTGTAAACTGGAAAAGCCTTAAACTTCTCCACACAAAATATTGATAAGGGAGTCTTCAAGAAAACTGAATACTAACATTATTTGGAGAATTTATCATAAGAAGCTAATCACTCATTGAAAACATTACAATCGAAAAACATAGGAAAATGTTCATGCTTAAAGAGAAGGACACTTGAGTATTGAAGTAAAAACAGTTGTGAGATCACTAATCAGTCTAAGTAAACATGAACCAAAACCATGAGCTCTATGCTCACTATGGGAATTTATAAATGACCATGTACTATACACTTTTAAAAGATAATCATGATATGACTGAAGGAACCTTGGTAAGAACTTGCTCTTTTAAAAACATTGATTATTTTTATGATGAAAGGTCAATATGGTTTTAGTTATAAATACTTCCATAGATTCAGAACAACGAAAGAAATTTACGTTACCTCCTCGGAGACTAGCAGCTTAAATAATCCTTTTCTTATACTAGCATCTTAACATGCTAGGAAAGTACTTTTCTCAACGTAATTTAAAATAAACACCTACATGATCTTACTCTTACCTACTAAACCTTTAAGAAACAATAGTCAATTTGAGTTAGCAAAATGCTAAGTAAGCCCCAATCTCAAACAAGATTTCTCACCTACTTGAAAAAAGTAAATCATTAGTATATCTAGCAGCAACTAAATGCAAGTCCTCTTTTTAAATCGGTTCAAATTAAAGTTGTTAAGTCATTAATAAAATTAACACAGGTGTTTAAGATTACATCCTTTAGTTATAGTTTCTTGAAACAAACCCTTAACTTTTGTTAAACTGTTTCATTTTCCGTTAACTGCTAGCAGTTACCTAGATGCGACTTAAGACATTTTATGTCACTTTAAAATTTTTAATTATTTACGAAATTTTGGGTTATTACATTCCTACAAGTTTCATGGACCTACAAGTCCATTTACTTATACACCTATTCGATGACATTGAATTGGCAGGAATCATATCAACGAGGTGGATGCTTTTCTTTGAGAGGTATATGAAAACTCTAAAAAGAGTAACAAAAAGAACATCCAGAGGGTTCATGGATGAAGGGTACACATTGAATGAATCATTTTTCTTCCTATATGAATTCCTTGGTAAGTATTTTTAAGATGGGCGATGCTTCCAGGATGAAGAATGAGAATCAAATACTATTGATGGATAAAAACCACAATCTAATGGTGTTTAATTAGAAATTGGTAAGTAAATCCATGATCATTTTGGTTGTTTTTATTGCAATAATTAATTTACTCTTTATTTATTTATTTTTCAAATGAAGAGAATGACATTTGAAGTTTGAAATAAACATATTGGCATTTCATAGGTGTATACCAAAGTGCTATACTTGACAAGTTCGTTATATACCACATGGAATTCATGAAAAAATGGATTCATTTATATGATAAAAAGAGAGAAGAAGTGTTAGAAGCAAGGAGACACTTTAAGAGATTGAAAGCAAGGAATACTCCACTTCCCACTGATCTAGTTAGGGAATGGGTAAAAGATTATGAACTAGAATGGGTTACTAAATAAAATTCAAAAACAAATAAAAGACATAAGTATTGATTCAAACATAATGGATATGAAATCAACATATCTAGAGGATGTGGAAAAAAAATACAATTGGAATTTTAGAAAATTTTGTTTTGATGTAGGGGCATATGGGCCCAAAGGAATTAGTCGAAGATAATTGACGGAAGATTCCTAGAGGATAGTGGAGGAACTTAAATGGAATGGGAAAAAGCGTTTAAAAGAGAAAGAGTTGCATTAGAGGAAATTTCAATCTAAAATGGGCCTTCCAAAAATAATACAAATTCCATGTCATCATGTATTATCCAATCAAAATTCTTTAAAATTCAAAAAGGGAGCACCTCTTAAAGAATTTTTTAATATAAATTTGGGGATAGGGATAGTAAAAAAAACTACTTTTTTTGTTCGTATTTTCGACATATCTCCCTATGTTTTTACTGAAATTTCGATCAAGAGAGCTCATTGGATGCAGAATTAAATTTCACATCCAATGAGTACCCACTCGACATACTTTTGATGGGACTTGCTACCCCAAAAACAAGAAATAACTGAAAAAACGTGATGATGATGTCATCATCACGTTTTTTCAAGTATTTCTTGTTTTTGGGGTAGTGGGGCCCATAAAACGTATGCCAAGTGGGTACTCATTGGATGCGGAATTTAATTCCACATCCAATGAACTCTCCCAATCAAAATTTGAGTAAAAACGTAGGGAGATATGTCGAAAATACAAACAAAAAAGTTGTTTTTTATTTTATTCCTCCAAAATTAATAAATATTATTTTATTATTTTAACTATTATTTGATTAATTTTCCTTAGGAGGCCCATTTTGAGTTGAAATTTCCTCTAATGGCAAAGGAATGGTCAACAAATGACAAAGAAAGGGAGAAGAACAGGGGAAACTCCAACTATGAGTGGTTGATGACCGATAGAAAGGGTGTTAAGTGGTTGATGACAATATTTCAACCAAAAATTAAAGATAATTTGAGAATGAAATCCAACTAAATGTAGTAGGTGAAAGGAAAAAATGTTTTCCATAGTATGAGGATAGAGTAGTTGTAGCAGTTAAAATAGTTGCAGGTCAGTTACAATGGTTGTTGTAGGGAATCCAAGTGAGAAAATATATGGAAGTAAGCCAACTGATGCATTTAAGAGAATTCATGGTCATTCATGGAAGTAGGTGGACTTCTAGAAGGATATTTGAGTACTGTGTATCACGGTACAGTTATAAATGCACATGGACATTAAAACTAAAGATTGTTGTTAGCTTGGTGATGTTCAGTTGTGGTGAAGCACATAGTTCAAAGAGGTGTTTCATTCCATTATGTAAAAATAGGGACGACTAGTGAACACTGTCTGTATTGAGTGTTGAGGATGTAATATTCCATCTCGCAATTGTATGTTTGGTCAATGTTCATTTCAACAAGTCAAGCAAAGACTCATGTTGTAATCCCTTTGTAAAAGAGAATGTTTTCTATTTAATTGAAACCCATAATTCCTGGAAGAAGTGATGTTGTCTGTTTTTGGTTTTCATTTTTTGTGTACGCTAATATTTGGTAAACCACACAGGTTATGTATGTATTGGTTGGTATCAGAGAATAAATTTATCCTATGTAAAGGGTCCAATTGTTATTGGATGAGTGAAGCAACTCTATTTGTGGTTGGGTAGAGTTGTGAAAGTGTAGATATGGTTGTTTGAGTGGAGAAATGGACCAAATAGGTGTCAACGTCCATGGTATAAGGAAATGCAGAGGCACACAATCAAGCATAATATGTTTGAATAATGCATTCATATGTTGAGAATGTTAAAAACAAGTTAGTTTCTATGAAGGTGGTGCAACGATAGGCATATTGCATCAAAACTCTTTACCATAGTGATGACGAGTTCAATGATAGAGAGGATAAAAAAAAAGCGAAGTAAGAGGAACCAGAATATAGACTGTTAATTTTTTTTCTAGAGATGATATCTAAGGCTAACATGGATGTACCTACCTACTTAATAAGTTTGGACCCAGAAAAGTTGATAGACTGGGTTAGAGAGATGGAGAAATACTTTAACATGGAGTATATCGAAGACCCCAAAAGGGTGAAACATTTGTGTCTAAAGTTTAAAGGTCACACCTCATTGTGTTGGGACAATGTAGAGGTTAGCATAATAAACAAGGGTAAAGAGAAGATCAGGACTTCGGACAGAATGGTCATCAATATGAAGGATAAGTTCCTTCCCACCAACTTCATGATCTCATTATTCAGGAAACTATGAAAACTGCGACAGAAACAGATGAATGTGAAAGAGATCATAGAGGAGTCAATTAGATTGGGATAGAGATTGTAAAGAGATCACGGAGAACATATCTAGAGACTGTCAATTAGATTGGGATAGATCGAATAAGGAGAGTAATAAGTCTCCAGATATGTTAATGGTATGAAATACACCATATAGGATGAGTTGAGCCTATCAAAGTTTAGAAATGTTTGAGAATCATACCAACTTACATTGAAGGTAGAGGAGAAACTGTAGAAGAAGACACCAACAAGTTGATGGAATTTGAATGATTTAATTAATAAATATTATACCTCCATACAATATACTAGTGTGGTGAATAAGGGATAAATAATATATGGCCAAGAAGAAGAAACTATGACCAAAGGTGGCAGATCTAACTACCGACACGGAAGTGAGAACCCTAGAGGTCGAAGTGTAAATGGTAGGAAAGGGTATTTCAGATATGGATGAGTATAAAATTCAAATATAGTATTATAAAAGTGTATATAACTTCTAATGAACCAACTTGGAATTTCTAGACAAAGGCACAATTTGGGGCAAACTTGGTTTAACCAGTCGTGATTCTGGGAGTTCCAAATGGCACCAAAGGGTCCTGAATTTGAAAGAGACTGATATGATGAGTATTAATATCTCTTAGGATACGCTATGATAAATTTAGAAATATTTTTATACCTCTTCAACTTTATTTTGTTTTAATGACAAAAATGGAAAAATTACTAGGAAATTATGATGAAATCCCCCCTAGGGTGTAGGAAAAAAGGGATTACCAACTCATGTACGACCCTCCAAATATTATATGAATAGTATGGGTACTGATATAAAAACTCATGGAATTTCATTACGCATGGTTAGAAGTTCTACAAATTGGTTATAGAGTTCCACATTCATTTGATAACTTTTAGTGATATTGCTTACGGGGAAATGACATTGATAGCTCCATTTTAACTCATAAAAAGTAAATGAAATGTCTCATAACATAGAATTATTAATGGGTAACATATAAAAAATAAAAATATATTCCCATAAATAATTTAACATCATATAAATTCCTTAATACATATCAGATACATATCTCCTTTGAAGTGGAATCCAACACATGAAAACTAGTAAAACAATAGATTGGAAATGTCGGCATTTTTGCACATGTATTTTTGATAATTTGAATTACAGAGTATAGGGACACCATATTACAGATCCAAAAATCATGTACCCAATATTGGGCATCAACTAAGCTCATCCAAGTGCAAGAACCATTCTCACAAGTGCACCATTATATGAAAACATGGGCAAAAGTGAGATGGGGATGAAAGAATCAGGAAATAGACGATTCATGAATTGTATCGGACTTCATTATGAAACTAAATCCAAATTAGAGGTATGGATGGCCTCTACAAGAACCAATTTTCATAGGAATCCAACTCCCTCGAAATTGGCTCACTAGCAGGGAGAGTGAACACTCACCCTACAATGACCAGGCAAGAGCTTTCCAAAATTCGAAAGGAAATTTATCAAAAGGATAAAAATATATTATCCTTCCTCGTGAAATATTTTTATAATACTAATTTGGTTCCCTAAGGTCTAATTTCCTTACATATTCTTTCTCCAACTTATCCTAGTAGTTTAGTAACTCATATGACAGTTGTCCTCTTCCTCATGCTTCAATTCTTTCCCCAATTTGAATTGTTTCCTCTAACCCAAAAATGAGCCTTATTGGTGTCTATTTATATCCCTGTCATTTCATATTGTCATAGGTATGAAATCAGGTCTAGAATCATATTTGAATTTTTCATAGAACCTTCCATCATAGTTTTCATAGAGTGTAGGGAATCTCTCTCCATGTGGCACACATTGTCTTCCTATCCTCTTCCTCTTCCATCAGAGCTACGTCCCTTCACCAATTCAAATTACTTGTCTCATGATATGTTACTTGACACCTATGCACCTCCCAAGAATGATCCATTCCCCATAATTTCGAATTTGGAGGTATTTTATGACATGTGTAAAGAGGAATCTAACCACCCAAGGACTCCATGAGCCTCCAAGTGTCTCCATAAAGCAATTATACTTTATTTTCATCTCATTTATTCTTTATGTGACCCAATTTAATGTTTATATGATAAAATAAGGTCCTATTGGGTCCCATAGCTCCCTTATTACAAAATTGTATACCTCTGCCTCAACCTAGGGAACTAGTATGTTGGTGAAACATTGTTTGCTAGTAGTCTTATTTGGACGGGGACATGAGAATTATCCCCACCTAAAATTTCTTGTCCTCAAGCAATTACAATTTTGGATGGTACAAAAAATTTTCATGTTCCCAATTGGTTTCCTCACTAGGAAAACCCTTCCATTGTACCAAGTATTCCCTTGTATTTCTACTTCTTAACTTCGTTTCCCTTGTCTTCAATATTCTTTCTAGAATGAGAATAAGTTTCCCTTTATCATCCAAGGGAGGTAATAATTTATCAAACCGAAATATGCTTCCCTATAACCTTCTTTAAACATGAAACATGAAATACATTATGGATTTTACTTCCTACTGGAAGTTCTAATTCATATGCCACTTCTCCAACTTTTCGAACCACTTTGTAGCGACCATAAAACCTTGGTTTGATATTTTCTGAACCTTTACCTTTTATGGTTTATTTTTTGTATGGATTCAACCTCAAATAAACCAATTCATTCACTTGGATGTGTCTCTCCACTCTATGTTTATCTGCATATTGTTTTTGTTGATTTTGGGAAACCTATAAGTTATCTTTCAAAACCTTCAAAATATCTTGACATTCTTCAATCCAATCCTTATCTTTTCAGGCTCTACTATGACCAAATATGTGGTCAATAAAAGAGGATACATCATAACCATAAAACATTTTAAAGGGAACATGCCAATGGATGTATGAAAAGTATTATTATAACAAAGCTCACCCAAATGCAACCATTTGATCCATGCCTTTTGCTTCCCACTAACATAGTTCCTCCAGTATCACTCCAACCATTGATGCACCCTCTCTATTTGCACATTAATTTGTGGATGATAGCTTGTGATAGGATTCCAATTTGTCCCCACTATTTTGAAGAGTTCTTTCCAAAATGCACTAAAAATATGTTATCTCTATCACTAACAATACTCTTGGGAAGACCATGCAATTTGAAAACTTCTCTAAAGAATAGCTCGACCACTTGTGCAGCAGTGAAAGTTGTAGTGATAGAATAGAAATGAGCAAATTTAGTGAGTCTATACACCACTACAATTATGAAATCCTTACCAAGTACTTTGTGTAAACTAGTGTTGAAATCCACGGAAATGCTCTCCCATTTTTGTTCTTGTATAGGAAAGGGGTGTAAGAGACCAGCTGGATGATTGTTCACCACTTTATTTTGCTAACATGTTGGGAATTCACTAACATATCTAAGAAAATAATTATTCAACCCTTTCCAATATAATAGTTCTCTCAACATTCTTAATGTTTTGAAGAAACCAGGGTGGCCCGCTAGAGGAGAATCATTAGCTCTCTGCAAGGATTTCTCCTTCAAATTTGAACCAAGGATAAATGGGTTCTATATTTGTAGTATATGATTACTTCCAACACCTTATACCTATCAACATGGTTAGTTCCATCAAAAAATTTGCAAGATAACTTATACTTGGAATATTCTACTTCTAATATAGCTTTCAAGTTTCCAATCTCCTGCAACATCTATTAGAGAAATATAAGGTCTTCTAGATAAGGCATATGCTACCAAATTATTATTTCCATTCACATCTTCAATATCAAAATCAAATGCTTGAATCTTACTCACCCACTTTTGTTATCTTTCATCTAGATCATTTTGAGTGAGGAAGTACCTTAAGCTATTATGGTCAGTCTCGACCACAAGATGTTAGTTTTTATAAGTTAATTCACTTAGGATATTTATCTCAAAGAATAAAAATCACATCAATATAACAAATATACAAAAGATACACAAGACACAGATATTTTCATCGAGGAAACCATAAAGGAGAAAACCCCACAAACTTCCTCACAATAGTTCTATCACAAAGAGTGTATCATAAGATAGAATAACACAAGAACAATATGTCTACAACAACTATGGGTTCCTCTTATTTCTCTCTCTCCCAAGCCCACATGAGATAGCAAGTGAGTGTGTGACAAATGAGGAGGGCACCTCCCTACTTATATTCTTTTGTTGAGTTGTCAAATCAATTACTAGGTCCACTAGGTTACTATTGGGGCCGACCTACCTAAAAATACTCATAAATACATTTTCCTTTATTTAAACTTGGGACTATTTCCCCTACTTACAGTGAAGGGTTTGCCTCAGTAACCATACACAATGATGACATCCCCAGAGGAGGAACACACATCTCCAATGGGGGTACAACAATATAGAATAGTAATATACATTAGAATATCTTATGAAATTACAATTACAACAACACTCCCTCTTAAGTAGGAAGGTATTCTCTTGCCATAGTCATCAACACATATAGTCATCATCACTGATTCATCATCGTCGATGCTTCCATTTTCCTCACATTGTCCAATATTTCGCATATATCCATCATAGGAATTTTCTACAAATCCAACACTTTTTCATGTTGGGTCTAGGCCTATACCGCATATAGGTTTTCACCATATCCATGAGCAAGCCATCGTGTAGGTATAGATCAGGATCATTCTTTACATTGGCACTGCAATGACCTACGTATCCTACCTTCTTCTTGTCGTATCCAATCATCATGTAGGTACAACCTGGGACCTTCTTTATATTGCCACTGCAATAACCTTTGTTTCATACCATCATCTTGTGGTATCCATATTATCGTATAGGTACAGTCTAGGACCTACTTTACATTTCCATGGAAATAACCTCTGTTTCCTACCTTTATGTTTTTGTATCCATATTGTCTCTTTTTTCCTACACAAAACAAAATGAAGTGCAAAGAGCACATCCCAGATGCATACCACCTTCGTTCTATCAACATAGGAACATGTTAGGATGTCACTAAGAGAATCCTGTATCTACCACTATGCGAGAACATTCTAGGAGCACACTCAATGCATTACATCTTTCCAAGGTCAACCTGTGTTCTACCAACATAGGAGAACTTCCCAAGTGCATATCAAGTGTCTTATAACCTTATCATATCCAAACTGGGAACATACAGATATAGATATATATGTAAGGAATGATTACCATCAAACAACCTACTACACCAGGACTTTTACATTCCATTTCAACCTCAAAGACTTATTACATCTGAACAGCCTACATCTAAGATCATTTCCATTCAGAAAAATTGCAGGGAGTATTACATCTGAGCAACCTGCATACCACCAGGGCTCATTTTTACACTCGAACAACCCACGGGACTTATTACATCCAAATAACTTGCATACCACACAAGGGCTCATATTTACATTTGAATAACCGCTCTCATGATGAATTACGTCTGAGTAACCTGAGTATCATGCCAGTGCTCATATTTACACTCAGAGAACCTACGGGACTGATTACGTCTGAGGAACCTACAGGACTGATTACGTCCGAGAAACCTACTACACTAGGATATTTTCCACTTGGACAACCTGTCTCATTTCCCATGTAATATATCATGCATCTACATCTTTTGGTATCTCGTTATTTCTAGCATAGAAACATATTAGGATTGATTACGTCCGAGGATAACATGTGAGCTTTGTTAGGAATTATTACATCCAAGGAAAACCTACAATATTAGTTATGCCAAGGCAACCTACGATCTTCACAAGGACTTTTATAGTTCAATAACCTATGACTCTAGCTATGCTATAATTCATCACTCCCTCTTTATAGGGTCCTTGATCTGGATGAGATACTAGAGCTTCAATACTCCTCTATGCATCATACAAAAAATGCAAGTCAATTTAATCAAATCAGATAGTAGATTTAAAAAACATACTACCTCACAACTAGTTTAGAAAGTGGCAACATATTTTTCCTCTACTATACTCAGTGCCATGCAGGACTACATCCTTCCAAACCAATTGATCATACTAGATCTCAAATTAAAGAAGAAAACCAAGGAGCCCTTCCTCTCAATGGTGTTTCCTTCCCAATCTGAATTAGCATAACTGTGCAGGTTAGTCTTATGATTCATATCATACTTGAGCCCATACTCAACTGTACCCTTCAAGTACCTCACTACATGCTTTGCAGCAACCAGGTGAGCAGGTCTTAGATCCGTCAGGATCTAGATCAGGGTATTCACAACAAAGCATATGTCTGGTCTCAAATTCATCATATACATCAATGAGCAAATCATCTAATGATACATCATGGCATCAACTGACTCTTATGAAGCATAACACATTAGCTTCAAGTTTGATTCCATAGGTGTGGTTGTCTCCTTATAGTCCAACATTCTAAATTTCTTCAGAATATACACTACATACTTTCCTTGACCAAGGAAAATACCATCCACATTTTTCCACACCTCCATGCCTAAGAAGTAGTGCATAAATCCTAGGTATTTCATCTTGAACTTACTGACAAGTATATTCCTTGCATCTTCAATGAGTTCATCCTCTCCTATTAGGAACAGGTGATTGACATATAGTAGTAGCATCACTAGTCTTCCTCCTTCAAACTTGAAGTAAAGGTTGGAATCCACTTTACTCTCAGTAAATCCTAGGCCCATTAGGGATTTTTCCATCCTGTTGTACCATGTCAAACTTGAGGATTTTATACAGTCACTCCCTCTAAAGTGGAGCATCATCCTCCCTATGCATTTGTTGCTCTATCTATCTAAACATTATGTATTGGAGTGACAGGTAGCTTCCTTTTCTATTGATCTTCTATGTGTCCATCTAAAGTCACTAGATACAAGGATCCTCTATCGTTAAATTTGTTGAAAATTTTCTCTTGCACCCATCTATGAGCTTGTCATCCTCTATAGAATTTCTTATTGAACCTTGTAGAAAAGGTTAATATCTTCATCACTCTAGTGATATTCAAGATCCTCATGTAACTGTATGTGTTATCCCATGGGTTCCTTCTGAGATTGTAGAATGCCTTATTCAATTTGTACACATGAATATTCCTACCATGTGTCTCGAACACAAGTGGTTGTTCTATGTACACTTCCTCCTTGACTAAACCATTCAAGAATTTTGTCTTGACATCCAATGCAAGTTTGGATCTAATGGAAGTGTACCTTGATACTGGTGCAAATTTATCCTCATAGTCTATGAATTCTCTCTGTGAGAAGCCTCGTGCTATGAATATTTCCTTGTATCCCTTGATGTTTCCATATACTTCATGCTAGATCTTTTAGATCCATATGGAGTACACTACGGGCTTCCCATCAGATCTCAAAACCGCATCCTAGACATCATTCCCCATGACCAACTAGTACTCTTTGATCGTAGACTTCTTTCATTTCTCCTTATGTACTTATTCATAGTTAGAAGGATATGCATCTATGATGTCACTCAACAGTTCCACATAAATGGAGTGTGTCTGAGTCCTCTTACTTTATTTGGAATTACCATCATACTGTTCTTTATCTTGGATGCTCTCTTATGCCCAATAAGGTCTTCATTTATCGAGGTGGATCTATCATTCTCTTTATATTCTTATGAATCTATTTTCGTTCAAGACGATGTCTCTAACCTGGGGAGCTACAGGTTCCTCATCCGAACTGTCATTACTTGTTCTTTGGAGCAATCTACAAGTCAAGTTCAGTTGCATGATTAGAAAATTTTTATTATTTCTAAAAAATATTAATCTAATGCATCAAGATATATGTTACACAGTCATGAAACTATCTCATCGAATGATACAAGATTCATCCATATCTCATACACATATGGTAACTTCTAAATTCCTTCTACAACAATGTTATTAATAGTTTGTACTACTCCAAATATGTTAGCAAATAGGTTTCAATATAGATAAGTAGCAATGGAATGTTGTACAACATCATCAACTTCTAACCCATTATGTGTAATTCAGTAGCATAAATGCAAACACTGAAACATACATCATACATAAATTGAATATAAACAAGTGCACAACCAAATAATAACATGAAATCAAAATTGACCACTTATCTTTGTGTTTTTGGTAGGTAGACTTCTTATTTACCCTTATGTCCTTGCAAGAATAACTAGAGTCTTCTACTTCGTCATCTTCTTTATTCACAAGTGCATCCTTTATTATCCAAATGCTGAGTTGGATAAAAGGTTCTTCATGAGTTGAATCCTTCTAGATTAAATTACATATTCATCATCACTTGAGGAATATTCTCTTTTTTCGTTGAATTATGAGACCTTCATCTTCAGTTGTTCCCATATTCTCTTCTCTTGTTATAATCCAAGCTTATTCTTGTGTATACTCTTCCTAGATTCTACTAAAGGTAATCAACTTACTTCTACCACATATTCCTTGAATGAATGAATCCCATGATATTGGGATGCCATTCAGGGTGGTCATAAAAATATCTTCTTCTTCTTTGACTGCTTCAAGCTGTTCCTTGAATTGAGAACCCTTGTGAAATAGGACTGTGTGGTCTTTGAGTTCTATATCTTCACATTCTTCAACTGGTTCCTCAATGTCATTTTTTTATTGATGTTATTCCTTCAAAAAAATTTATCAAAGCATCAAAAAATTCCTCTCGTGTATTCAAGGATGGCACGTGAGGGATGAGAAGATCCTTAATATAATCTGCAATGATTCTCTTTGATCTAACCTTAGCCTCATGTCCCTCAAGCTCTAAAACTTCCTTATTGATATCTTGATCCAAGTTATTTTCTTCAAGCATGACTGAGATCGTATACTACCATGCTTGGAAGTTTTTAGCTTCACCAATATTATCATCAAGATGGGTGTGATGATTCATTTTGAAATGATAACATCAAATGGAAATAACAAGGATTTAGATATTACCAATTTGAGGTGTCTGGCCTGGTTCTGGAGCTGGTTGATCTAGGGTTTGTTAGAGAAATGATAATTTTCCAAAATTGGAATTTCAAAATTTTGATTTGAGTGAAGGATGCAACTATTCAAGGTGAGTTTTCCAATGTATTCCTGTTCTAAAATAGTGGTGGGAATATCCCATAATAGGAAGCCCTAGTTTCTCCAATTTCTTCTACAAAATTGTTTGATATTAATTATGTTGTATCTCTAAATTTTATGCTCCACAAGTTTTAAAAATTCACGCTGAGGTATCCTAATCTATATTCATTACAACCCCATATGTTAGAGAAGAATTGGATTCTCTAAGTGGGACTTATGTTTATATTCGCAGGGTGACTTGTTCAAGGATTGTTCATCATAGTGAAATTGTACAAACTTCCACATGTCATTGTTTCACCTTTTGGGTCAAATCGGACCACTAAAACTATAGGTCATTCCATACCTATAACATCTTTCTAAACTTCATTGGTAATTTACTATACCAAGATATAGAAATTCTCCCTAGGTGACATGTTTATGACTATATTCTGGAGGAGGATGGAACCCTAATTTGGAGGAATCATATCCCCTAAGGTATAGTGAATATGAGGCTACAAATCACATATAAGGTACAAAAGTATTTCACATTTATCTTGTCCAAGTTTTAGCTTCTGAGACATCCAATATTGCGTTATAGAGAAAAATTCATGATGACTATATTTAGTCTTCTTGGGTTTTCAAACATGAAACCCTAATTTCTAGTAGCTGCCATTGTAGTTGTATTTCGGTTGCACATTGCATTCTTTCAGAGTGGCTCTAATACCATGTTATTTTTTCTAATTTAATTCACTTGGGATATTTATCTAAAAGAATAACAAGCACAGTAATATAAAAAATATACATAAGATACAAAAGACACAAATATTTTCATCTAGGAAACGATAAAGCAGAAAACCCCACAAACTTCCTTAGAATAGTTTTATCAAAAATACTGTATCACAAGATAGAATAAACCAAGAAAAATATGTCTATAGCATCTCTCTGTTCATCCTATTCATCTATCTCCTAAGGCGCACATGAGAGAAAAAGTGAGTGTTTGACAAATGAGGAGGGCTCCTTCCTATTTATATTCTTTGGTTAAGTTGTTAACTCAAGTACTAGGTCAACTGCCTTACCTTACATTTGGGGCTGACCTACCTAATACTCATAAATACATTTTCCTTTATTTAACCTATAGGTTATTTCCCCAACTTACAATGGAAGGTTTACCTCGATGACCATACACAATGATGACATCCCCAAAGGATGAAAATAGATATATGATGGGGGTAAAACAATATATAATAGTAATATACATCATACTATCTTTTGAAGTTACAATTACAATAACACAAACTTGTTTCCCACCAAGTATTGGCTAAACTTGATCAAATCATGCCATGACACCTAACATTTCTTTGTCATAAATAGAGTAAATATTCTCATGTGGTTGTATCTTCCTACTCTCGAAAGCTATTGGGTGTTTTCCTTGCTTTAGGAATTATCCAATTCCCTCCCTTGATGCATCACACTCCAAGAAAAATGATTTAGAGAAATAAAGAAATACAAGAATAGGAAAATTTCTCATTGCCTATTTCATTCTTTGGAAATCCCTTTCAGCCTCTTCATGCCATTGGAAAGCATCCTTCTTTTTCAAATCAGTGGGAGGTGAAGTGAGTTCAAATAAACTCACAAATTTTCTATAATGAGTACAAATACCAATTAATCGTCTCAATTCAGTGAGATTTTTGGGACGGGGCCATTCTATAATTCCTTTTATTTTTTCCAAGTTCACCTTGACACCATATTGACCAATGATGTGTCTAATATACAAAAAACATTTCAAACCAAACTCACATTCTGAAAGCTCAGAAAAAAAAGATTGATCATGCAAAATTTTTAATACCACTTCTAGATGCTGCAAGTGTTCCTTGAATGTTTTACTGTAAATAAGAATATCATCTTCAAAGAAAACTGCTACAAACTTACGAAGTTTCTTACAGAATATATTGTTCATGTATGATTGAAATGTGAAAGGAGAATTTTTCAATCGAAAAGGCATGGAAATAAATTCAAAGTGACGACAATGACATCTAAAAGCAGTCTTTGGTATGTCTTCCTCCATCATTCGAATTTGATAATAACCATATCTAAGGTCAATATTTGAGAAGAAATTTTCTCCATGGAGATCATCCATGAGCTCATAAATTATTGGGATGGGGTATCTATTCATCATCGTGATTTTATTCAATGCTCTAAATTCAATGCACATCCTCAAGGTTCTATCCTTTTTCTTTACTATAACAACTAAAGAAGCACAAGGGATTTAACTAGGCCTTATGAGACCCAATTTTAAAATTTATTTAATGGGATTCTCAATCTCATACGGAATCCTTTTGGGGTACATATAGCGATGCATTTTGATAGGTTGGGTTCCTATTTCTAACTCAATGGAATGCTCCACCCCTCTGTTTAGTGGCCTTCCTGGGGGAAGGTCTCCAAAAACCTTGTCATACTTACTGAATAAAAACTATATCTCCTTATGATTCTTAGTAACCTTCAAGTGAGGATCAAAAGATGTAAATAAACATTCAGTAGCCCATTCAATGTCTCCATGCCTTAAGATAGACCTCATAATATGAGAGGACACTACTTGATTTGGGTAAGTGTGCATCCCTCTCAACAAGATGGGTTTCCCATCCAAATTTTAGGGACTTGATATCACTATATGTTCTCCTAAAGAATATAACCATTGGAATCCTAAAATCGCATTTCTATCAGCCACATTCAGTACATAGAAGTTGTCAATAATAGTATGATTTCTTATAGTAACTTGGATCTTTGGAATCCATTTGGTGCAATCCATAGAATTGTTGCCTGGAATAATGGTCATGAAACCATCAAAAATTTTAGTTTGTGGCTTTATCCTCTCCACCAAGGTTGATTATATGAAGTTATGAGTGGATCCTCCACCCACTAGGACCATAACCTTTTGGCCTTATATGTTACCCTTGAGTCTAAGGGTCTGAAATATGGGTAAACCTAAAAGTACCGGAATTTTTATTGTCTCGAGATTTGGCTTCTCTTATTCTGTCTTTCATACCCCTCTTCATGAGCTGCAAGTTATGTTTCATCATCCACTCCCTCTTCCTCATATTAGAGAAGACTTCAATGTAGTGTGCCTTCTCTTTACCACACCTATGTCCCGGAACCCAAGGTTTCTAACATGTGAAGCACAATTTATTTATTTTGAGTTCTTCTTTGCTTGGCCCTTCCTTATTATCCTTACCAAAAGAGTGATTTTTCCATGGTTTCCTAACTTCTTTGAATCTGGAAGGAATATTAGGCTTAGGGCGATATCTGGTTTTTGGAAACACATTCTGCAAGTCACTTGTCAAATTCATGGCATCCTTCAATATAGGTGGATTGTGGGATTTCATGATCCATTTCAAAGGTTATGTTAATTCTTCAGTAAATATGAAAACCAACGTATCCATATAAACATCACAAAACCATTACTAAGAACTTTTCAAATTCTAACAAATATGCTTAAGGGGCCCAAACTTGTTGTAATTGTGCGAATTTTTTGAAAGGATGTTCATGGTATTTACTATGAAATATCTCAATTAAAGCATTCGAGAAACCATTATAGGGTGAAATATGATCATGTCCCAAGTTTCTATGACCATGGAACTACCAATCATTGAATTCTCCTTCAAGATGTAGAATGGACATTTTCAGTGCATCTTCTTTCAACCATAGGATTCAACTAGGAATAAACACTTATTTTTTGTAGCCAAGCATTAGTAGAAATTTGGGAAGAACCATAGAAGGATGAAATAGTTACTTTTCCAATGGTATAATTTAACTTTTGATTTAATAAAGGTGCCATATTCCCACTTCCTCCTTTCGTAATCTGATTAGAGGCCCTGAAGAACTGATCGAAGGGAAGAAATTTCCTACATCGTTCACTAAGTTGTTGCTAATCATTTTCTTCTTCATTCACACCATAAGTGGGGTCAAGGATATCCTTAGACTCTAAAATCTTAAGAGTTACAGGTTTGGTTTGATTCCTGAATTGATGGGGTCGGTTGTGAGTTACGACCTTTGAGAAAATAACTTCCCCATAGGTCTTCTTCTCAGCATGAGGTGTACTATTTTTTCTCCCTCGTGTTGAATTTCTCCCAATTTGGCTAGCCAAAAATTTGAACCCTTGCATAAAATGGTTAGTCATATCTTCAAGATATGACTTCAGTAATTTTTTATTATCCTCCTTATCCTCCTTATTTTTGGAGTCATTTTCCAACCACACATCATTATTGGCTTATTTCGCCTAATTTACCACTTATCCTATGTTTTGACTCAAACATGTGGCTTCATCATCAAACTAGATCTCCTCCTTCAATCGGGGAGCCTGATTGACCCTCCTCCTTCAATAAGGAAGCAAATATGGGTTGATGTTCTTGATTTATGTGCCCCACTTAGTCAACTGGTAGCTAGTTCACCTACTTTTGGTTCAAGTGATAAAGGCGTCTTTCCCATGATTTGATCTTATTTTGATCTAAATGCAGCTAACTCAAGTGTTAAAGGCTACCTCACTTAACTTTGGTGAATCATCTCAATTTAACTCACCTAACTGAAGTCGGAAAGGAGCATCCACCTACTTGTTGGCATGCAATTGAGTTCTATTCAGTTAGACTTAGTCTTAACTACCTCTTATTCAGTTACAGTGAATTATGTTGGAGTTAAGTTGTTAAATGATGTGTCGGGTGGTCTTAACTGATCAGTAAGCCACTCTCATGCACTCAATTCGAATTACCTCTCTTGGATTCAAATTACTTGGCTATTCATGCCATTGTATTGCATTGTAATCTATCTCTTTTGATTAATGATTAATAAATACATGTCTACAAGCCTTTTGCACTATTTCTGGCATTTCGTTGAGAAAATTGATCTATATCATCTGTAGTAACTTTTGTCTTGGTTCTAATATTTTTGTTCCTTTTGTATATGCTATCAGATCAGGACACGACTATAATGATATCTAATACGGGAAATTTAAGCCCCATAACATAATATAAAATGCACTGAACTTAAAAACATACACATATTTGTAAAACATGCAATATACAATGGAAGAAATTACATTTCATTCAAGCATTCAACACATTAGACATGATCATCATATTTCATTAAGTAAATACAAATGAAGATATTAACACAGAGATAATTATCTTGAAGGAATCTTGTCCCGCAACCAGCTACGTCGCCATAACGTTCCACCAAACCATAGGCCAGTATGCTCACTAATATCTCAGCAACACTACCACCCCTGAGTTGGGCATAATTCCCACAAGGAATAAGGGAACACTAGCAGGATCACACATAGCCAAAGGTATATCAAACTTCATCCAAGCCAAACATAGTTGGGTTTATCAGGCTGATAGGGAGGTGGAAGGATGAATTGCTAAGCTAGTGAGCTCAATCACAAAGCTATGGACACTTGCACCATATCTGGCTTGACTTCTAAACATCTACACACCCAACACAAGGAAGCATCCCCTTCTCTACTACATAGTCCCTTGGGATATTCCTTCCATTCCAGTGTTATTCAGGGTATACAAAGAAGAAAACCAACCCCTCTAGATCTGTCTATGAGGTTCCTTCATACACTAGGTTTATAAAGCTATTTCAGACCCAATTCCACTCCCAACCAGTTTAGATCAAACAAAAATATGCACACACAACAAGATGCAAAATTCTAGGTTGAGGAAAAACATTTTTGGAAACAAAATGAATTGCCAATACGGGTAAAAACAACCCCCTAATAGCAATTCGATTTCCAGAAACGTTTATGGCCTTCACGTGGGAAAAAACGGATTCATCCAGCACCCAAAAATTGTTGGTCTCTTCTCCTACTTGTTGTGCAACACAAAAATGGTTTTTCCTAGCCGGTAATGAGGATATACAACACCAAAACCATCAAGCAAAGAGCATAGCCACTAAGAAAAACCGTGATTAGGGAATGCACAAAAACTCCAAAAATGTGAATGAAGAGGATGACGTGAATGCATGAGAGAATGGGCTGTATTTTTGGGCAATAACTTGCCCCATAAGTCAAAAAACATTTTCCCAAAAATGGGTGCTTCCCCAAATTCAAAATTCTAACTCCCATACCTTGCTCATTCTCATGCAATAACTGACCCAACCAATTTCTTGCAAAATTAAATGATTGGGCACAAAATACAAAACGGGTAGTTGACAGTTTGATGGGTTCTCCCTTTGAAATTTGGATTTTCCCCATTGGCTCAAAGGTTTGAATATCCCCCTCGCCCTTATCCTTAGGAAATCATGCCCCCATCTCTTTTAATGTTGCATTGACATAGTTGGTTATGGGTATTTTAATTAAATTGCATATTTACATGATGTCGAAAATTATAATGTGCATGTCTAGCAAGAAATACCTTTGGCACTAATTTTAATCACCGAAACATAAAATTCAAAATCGATGGTGAAGCTTTTATATATAGCTCCAGACCATGATTAATTACAATATATACATCCTATACATTTTTAATGCAAACGGGGTCAAAACTGGGGTGTTACATTCACTCCTTTCAACTATCATTAGTGGAAAGAGGGAACAAAGATAACATTTTGCTCCAAGAGACTCTTTAGAGTCACCATGGGCATGGAGATAGAGCCAAATTCAGCAGTAGAGAAGTCCAAATATTGGAATAAACTGGATGAATCCTATGGTATTTTTTGCCTCTCCATTTCAAAGGATCTCATTTTCCATCTCAATGGTTTGAGTACTCATAAAGAAGTGTGGGAACAAATTTATAAACTCTTTGGAAATAAAAATGATCCTATGAGTTGGAGAATGAACTAATATCTTTGAATCCAGGGAATATTTAGACCCTAAATGAATTCTTCACTAAGTTTAAGCACCTTCTCCTTCAATTGAAGCAATGCAGAATTGAGAAGAAAGATGGCCATCTTATTCTTTATATCCTTTAGAAGCTAGAATCATACTACTCTGTCTTTGTCTCTACCTTCCATACTAGAAATATTACAATTCCAAATTGGAAAATGCCTACCCTAAATTCATTCATCGACTCCCTAACCAATGAGCCTAATAAACTTGTTCATATTGGATCCATGAGATCTTCCAATTATCAAGATTTGTTTTATAGAGGACCCAGGGCTTGGAATGAAAAGGAAAGAAAAATAAAGAGAAGACTAAGTTTGATCCTCCCAAGCAGAAGGAGAAAAACCAGCAGGTGGAAGAGCCCTGCAGATCGAGGAAAAACAAGCAAAGGGGAAAAGAGAATACAAAGTTCCCATACTATGCTAGATGCTTTCATCCTGAAATATCATGCATGAAGAGAACTATTAATTAGATTGACCTTCTCCTAGAGAAAAGTAGCATTATTATTCGAGAAGGCACAAGGAAGAAAGAGACTAGAGATCGAATTAATTATCCTGAAAGAGGTCATGCACTCATGGCTAATACTTAGAAGGATAGAGCTCTCCTCATTGACTTTGGATCTTTGAATCATATGGTTTCATGCAAGGATTATTTGACATCACTAGATTCCGATAGCTACATCTCCATCCACATGGGATATGACTCACAAGTCTCATTAAAAGGAAAAGGTATTATTCTTCTAGAACATGGAAGCTTCAAGAATGTTCTATATGTTCCATATTTAACCTCAAAATTTCTTTCTTTGTATCAAATGACACACATTGGTTTTCCTAAAAGAGTTGTGATCAACCCCATTGATGTTGATATTTCTAAGGGAGTGTTGATGCCTGGAAAAATACCAGGTACCAAGCAATAGGGATTCTCCCTGGTGAATGATCCAAATTAGATCAGACGCCATTTTGTGTGGGAAATCCATCTGGTTCAAGGTTTTGGCTATCGTGGATCAAGTTCTTTTAATCTTTTATGGGTCACAGCCCAGTCCACCATTTGTAATATTTCTGTTTAAAGAATGATATGCAGGTGCCTAAGCTAAATGCAAATCTAGTCTAAATCTAAAGCTAAACTATTCTATCGCCAACCATGGAGAAAATTTAGAGGTCAGAGTAATATATTGTAAATGCTTGTAAAGTTATAATAGATAGTCGTACAAAGACAATAATCACATTCACAGCAGAAACAATACCAGCGGTAGCTCTAATATAATTAAACCATTTATTAGCCTATCAACACAGACATTTATACAGACAACAGACATTCATGACCAAGGAAATAGTTCCAGGAGGTTAGAACAATCTCACTATATGATGTACATAAGCAAGTAGAAATAGTTGTACAGTATGCATTCCACACATTCCAATTAAATCTCTGCACATGCCCTTTGTTCCAGCAAAAAGATCTTTCTTATTAGCAAAGATGTATCTCTTTTTACATAAATAGTCAAGAATTCTTTCACCAGGCGAAAAGTCCTTCTCTATGGTCCTCTGTACCCCTATTTATAATAATTCAATCCATCACCCAGGAGATTCCTAGGCTTCTTATTCATCCACCTAGCTGAATCTAACAGTTTTGAAAACAAATTACACAGGCCTTGCCCTGATGGAAATACATGTTCCTTGATTTTTTTCCACATCTTTAAGCAAATATTGTGGATCTGAAAGATTTATTTAATTTGTGCAAGTTAATACAACAAACTTCTTCAGGACCACAGATCTGTATTGGCCATGAATTTGAGTAGCTGAAAAATGCAACCCTTACCCGCTCTCGCAATCACCCATCTGCATTCGGTGAACCATAGTACATGTAACACATAAAGAGAATATTATGAGAGATATATCTGATCTATAAATAACAATAATTTGTCAATGGAGAATGTAAATAATCACCGTACTTTCATTTATAAGTTTAATGATATGTGTCATTTATTCAAACAAAAAAAAATTGAGATGATTAGTGCCCTGTTAAGAAAGAAAATACTCAGTTTCAGTTTCAGGACAAATATTTTCTCATTTTCCCCAAAGGTCATAGTCACAAAACAAATAGAAAAAGAACGGCTCATATTAAACCAAAAATGGATCGGGTATAATTTGAATCTTCAAATCGTGCATCCTTGAGAATTTCTTTCCGCCTCTCCCCTTTTGAAAAATAGAAATCGGGTTCGTCAAACTTATCAAGTTAAAAATATACTTTTCCACCTCTGCATTTCTTTTTCTTCCCTTCTGATCCCTTCTGATTTTTTTATATTTATAGAAACTTTCTAAACCATCGATCTATGCAAAAATCATAAATCGGGATTCCAACCTTTACTTGATCAAAACCTACATCTTCCGCTTTTGCCCTTTTCTTTTCCACCTTTCTGAGTGGTTGATTTGCACGGAAACCTTCTTGACCATTAGATTTATTAGGAAGTCAAAAATTGGGTTTGTAACCTTTTCAAAAGAGAAACTTACATCTTTCACTTCCGCATTTCCTCCTCTGCCCTTCCACTTTGGAATTTCGTAAAGCGGAAATCAAAAAACGGAAAATCAATCTTTTACACGGTTCAAAGCTTAGATTTTCTCTTTCGCCTTGTACAGAAAGTGGAAATTAGAAGTTGTATTTTCCAATTTTCACAAAGTTCAAACTTTAACTCTTAGACTCCTCACTTCCACTCCTGCCATTTCTCGGTCGTTCGATTTTGATCGGAGCAATTATCAGCCATTAATATTAAATCAAAGCAGATTTTCTTGTAAGGATTATTCCCTGGAGAGACTAAGTATGTAGGGAGGGATTAACTGAGTTGGACAACAAGAGTAGGCATTATTTTAAGACAAAATGGAATAATGGGCCTTAAAATGTAAGAACATTTGGGAAGTAGTTGCGGTAGCAACAATTGGCGACTAACTGGTGAACATAGATCTCTGAAAAACCTTCTTTGAACAAAAAGATTTCCATATGGTATTGCACTATGAATGTTCAATGGTTACTTAACTGTATTTCCCAAGACTTATTCAAACTACATTTATCCATGGATGCAACTTTTCAAGCATCACATTTTATACCATTTCTATGGGAGTTGAGTAACCAATAATTCAGTGTCTTGATAACTCTCCTGGGGTCAGAGTATGAAGTTCATTTTACCCCCTGTCTTTAAGTTTCCATCATATAAGACTTCATGGGATCATAACAGAGTAAGATAGATGTATTTGTTTGTTCCTCATTCCCATGCTATAAGCATGCTTTTGATGCTTTCTTTATGACTGAAAAGTCTTTCGATTCTTCCTTGAGTGCTTATTTCATATTGAAAGCTTGATACAGGTTCTTCCATCCATAATGTCCTTTTGTGTGAGCGACAAATTTGTTTTCTTTTCATGCTCACGGATAGAGAAGAACCTTGCTGATATTTTCTATTTTGACAACACTTCTATTTTGATGATTTATTTCTTCGACATCATTTCTTTAATTCAAGGCTGAATATTTCAGAAAAATGACTTTTCAATATAATCCTTTCGGCCCTTTTTTTATTTGGAGCAATGGGATCATTTTGAATACGATACATCCATCAGACTTGCTTCCTTTCCATGGGTCCATCATGATATGCTTCATGAGACACGTATTAATGTGAGAATGGATGAAACCCCAAGATAGTAATCCAAACCTCATGAGTCTTGGTTATTTCACGGGGGTTATAATGATTCAAATGTGAGCTTGAATACTAGCTTCCCTTTTAATCATCTGTTAATAGTTAAAGAATCTCATTATGATCAAACTTTATCATTTTATCCTTCCCATAAGCAATTTCTAACATCCAAAGTTTTTTATTTTAATCAGATTCCTATACTTCTAAGCACCAAAAATTGATTTGGTTTATTAAAAGAAAAACAAACTGAGGCTATGAAATAAGATGGAACAAAGATGAAAATACACAATTGGAAAAAAAAACCAATAAAAGAAAGTTTATTTATGTACAAAGGGATCCTAGGATTCTAAGTAAAGTAATGTTTGACACAAAGGCCATTTATAGGAACACTTTCTTCCCATCCTTCTAAATATTGAAATTTGTAAGTTGTAGGGCCTAATTTTTCAGTGATTTGGTAAGGGCCAATCCATAAATGTTGGAACTTTGTGTGTTTTCCCTTTTTGGCATGAGGATCATCCCATTTCAAAACTAGGTCTCCTACATTAAAGTTTCTTGTACCAATTTTTCTCTTTTTGAACCACATTTTGATGATACGCTAATGTTGGTTGAAGTTATCTTTAGCCTTTTGTCATAGTTCTTCTAGTTTTAACAAAGTTTCAATTCGTTCTTGCAAAACTTCGCTGCTGGAACCCCTTAAGGCTTGAGCTAACTGCAAAGACAGGAGTAGAATGTTTGGGGGAAGTAAATATTATTTTCCATATACCAACGTATAGGGATACACTCCTAACGAATTCTTTGGAGTTACCCTATCTTCCCACAGTGCATTTGGAAGGGATGAGTGTGAATTTCTCTAATTTTCAGTAACAGTTTTCTTCAAAAATTCAGATAAGGTTCTTATTTTTTTATTCCGCTAAACCATTTCCATGAGGATAATAATTAGCTAAGTAATGAAACTTAATTCCCTTGTCATAAGAAAACTTAGTTATTTTAATAGATGAGAGATAAGATGAATTATCAAAAACAAGAGAAATTCGAACTCCAAACCTTGTCATAATGTTCTCTTATAGGAAGTCATGAAAACATCTTCATTCACTTTGTGCAATGCAATCTCTTCCACCCATCGTGTGCAATAATCAGTAGTCATAAGGATATATCGATGCTATAATGAAGAATTCAGATTGATTTCCTCAATAAAATATATGCTCCACTATTCAAACGACTCTGAAATAGTAACAGGTTGTAACGGTCCCGCTGCTTTTGCCAATTTGACACCACTTCCCTAACAAACATCACACTTTCTTTCATAGGCATGGGAATATTTAAACAAATTTGGCCAGTAATATCTATCTCTAAGTATATTGTGAGTTGTGGTGTCCCCAAAATAATGTCCTCATGTTGGTTCGTCATGTAGTTCTTTGACTATTTTGAAGGCATCCTCTCTTTCCAAACATCTGAGCAAAATCCATCATAATTTTTTTTGAAAAGACTCCATCCATTATTTGATATGGGAAAGACTTCAACTGAAGTTCCCTTCTCTACTTGGAGCTCCAGTGCTCCGGTAGATATCCTTGTTGAAGATAGTACACCAAATATTTGTAAAAATATTCGAGAGTGGTGAAGATAGTACATACATCAATCAAGTTCACTCCAGCTTCATTCTGCCAATCAGGATATTTATCAGTTTGATTATCCTCCATCAACTTGCATAAACCTTGACCATTGATGATGATAGTAGGTTTGAATTCTATGTCATACTCCTGTAGGGAAGTCACCCAATTCCCTCTTCACTCACCGAGTTCCTTTTGCACAAAAAGATACCTAACAGATGGGTGAGGAACTACAACTTTCGTTCTATTTTTTAGAATATAGGGTCTGAATTGTTTTTCATCCTTGAAGACTGCTTATGCTTTATTTTCCATTGATGGGTAATTAAATTCATCCCCTTTTAACTTGGTACTCATGAATGATATTGGGTATTCTTCTCCCAATTCCCCTTTCTGTGTAAGCACTGCTACTAGAGAGTTGTCTCAAGAAAAGGTATATAAAATAAACTCATTTTTGAGGTCTAGACTCTTCAAGGAAGGTGCCTAGGCTATTGTTGTTTTGATATATTTAAACAAAACTTTCTCAATGTCATCCCACTTGAACTGCACACTTTGTTTATCCAGTTGTTGTAGAGGTTTCACCATTTGAGAAAAATCAGGGACAAACCTCCAATCAAAATTTATTGTTCCCATAAATGATTGCATAGATTTCCTATTATGGGGCATGGAAATCTGAGTTTTTGCTTCAACACTCTCTTGATCTATTGATATTCCCTTCTTATAGATGATGTGTCCCAACAATTTTCCTTCTGGAATTGCAAAGATGCTTTTCTTTGGGTTTAGAGAGATACCATATTTTCTACAGCGGTCAAAAATATGTTTTAAGTGAAAAACATGGTCTTCTCTTTTCTTGGAGAAAACTGCCACATCATCCAAGTACACTACTATGCAGTGGCCACTTAAACCTCTAAATGCAATGTCCATGGCCCTCCGAAATGTTTCTCCGGTGTTCATGAGTCCAAAAGGCATTCTTCTATAAGCGAATGTTCCCCACTTTGTATGAAATGTTGTCTTTAATTGGTCCTTCTCGGCCACTAAGACTTGATTATACCTTTAAAATCCATCTAATAGGGAGAACATTTCTGAGCCTGAAACCATCTGTAAAATTTGTTCCATTGGTGGAACCAGATAGTTATCATTATTAGATGCTCTATTTTAGTTCCTGAAGTCAACACATAGCCTTATCTCTTTTGAATTTTTCCTCACCAGAACTAGATTGGCCACCCATTATGAATGTTGAACATTGAAAATGATCTTTGAGTCGAGTAACTTATTTAATTCGTTATGGATTAGAGGTTCTAACTTTGGGTGCATCTTTATAAGTTGTTGCTGAAATGGGTTTTCTCATGTTTTGATGGGAATCACATGCTGGATGATGCAAATGTCATAAGTCTTCAGATATTCATACATCTAGGAGAAGATGTCTTTGTGTTGTTGAAACATCTTGATGAACTTACATCTTTCCCCAAACGAGCAACATTTTTCCAAATTGATATATTAAGTTTAAGCTTCTAATCCCATATTGACCAGCTCATGTTGCATTGATGAACTGTTCATCTTCACATTAGTTGGTTTCTGGAATTACTCTGCAAATCAAACATCCCTTCGATGGTTCTTACCTCTTTAGGAAATAATTTTTTCTGAATCGCATCTTCATTGTGTAAACTTGCCAAATGTTCTTCTTCATCAATTATGGATTATTTAAAATATTCTTCATTTGTCAAAAAATCAATGACATGTTCATCTTCACTGAACAATCTCATATTTGTAACATTTTCTGGAACTGAAGGTATAAAAATCAATTCAATAGAACACTTGTTATTATTTGGCACTAATCTAGATGCAGAAGTAGCTTGTAAATCAGCTGCAACATTCTGCAATATAAGTACTGCATTTATATCAAAAGCATTGAAGTGCATAATCAAATTCCATACCTCCAACTAGTATCCCTTAAGATGTGGAGATAAACAATGCATGGTGTTTCTTACTTATCTAACTACTATCTCAAAGTCCACAAAAAATTTAAATTTTCTAACCTTAAGTTCAATAGAATTCTTCAAGCCCAATACTAGAGCCTCGTATTCAATATTGTTGTTTGTGCATTCTAACTCTAGTCTACAAGAGAGAAAGTGTCTTTTATTATCTGGATCGATCAGGATGCAACCTGCCCCTGATCCCTCTTGGGTTTTAGAGCCATCAACATAAAGAAATAAAAATCTAACATCTAACTCTAACTGGTTAGTATCATTTCCTACATTAGTTACTAATTTTACTATATTACAATCAATATTACTGGCCCATGAGAATTAGGAGATTGGATTGTGTTTCTAATTCACGGCTGGATTCTTCAGCCTGGTAGTTCCTTGGCTTGATTTCCAAATAGTAATTCCCCAAGACTGAATATGAGAATTTCACAGGTTCATTTTCCCCTTGTAACAGAGTTACATTATACTTCATGTTTGGTTCTCTCAGTACTTTAATTTGGTTTTGAACATTGTTAAATGGAAGCAACATGTGAGACGAGTCAGTTGCAAAGTAACCATTTAGTTTTTTTGACCAATCCCTACTCAAAATTAATCCATATGCTTCTGGTATATCCACTACCATAATATCTATGAACTAACAAACTCTAGAATATGCAAACAAGCGAATCAAAACATCTTCCATTTCCCCTATGACTTTAACAGTAGATATATCTATTTGAATTATTCGAGATGGGGATGGCATGGGTTGGCCATTAATCCTTTTACATACTGAAAGTGGAATGACATTTTATGAATCCCCAAAGTCTACCAAACAATTATGTACATTATAATTAAAAATATCAAATGATAACAAAAAAGGTAAAGTCTAAGATTTAGACTTTCTCCCAATGCTTGCTTCATTTACTTCATCATCAGATTCTATGGCTTTCGAGATACTACGAGGCTGTGGATTAAAATCTTTCAGAATTTTCCTTATTTGCTGAGGAAAATTACATAGTTCAAATAAATAAATATTTGCCTTTGTTTTCTTAATGTATTCTACAATATCATACCCCATGCCCTGTTCTTTCGTAATCTTTGTTTTACTTTCCAAAGTTTCCACAGGTTTATTAGTTGTTGTCTTCATTGGTTTTTCAACTACTGAGATTGCCTTATTTATATTTGATAGATTAGGATTAGCTGTTGTTTCAGCAGGACTAAGATTTGTCTTCATGTTTTCTCTAAACTTCTTTATTTTAGGCTGTAATAGACTTTCATCCACTACTGGTCCTTTAATTCTTATCGTGATATTAACTGATGACACTTGACTTTCCTCAGTAGGTTAATCCTCACTAAGACCGAAAGTAGGTGCCCAATCCCATAATACCATCATGGTTTCCTTGTTTGTTTGTTCTAGCTCATTAGTTTGAGATTTCTCTTCTTCGAGATCTTTTAGCTAGGGATATAACAACTGATTCATAACCAGAGTCATCAAATTAACCCACTGTGGATAGCTCTTTTTCAGAATGAGGCTCTTCATGAAAAGTATAGAAGTTATCTACACCTACTTCATTAAAATTTAAAACAATAGCATTATGCATAGTTCATTGGGATGGCCCGTTCTCTTCCTTTTTGTAATAAGGGTTGAATGGATTTCTATAAGAACTAGCTCCCTTATCCTTTTCCATGTCTACTATTTTATTTGACAATTTCTACACCATTTTCACTACATTTTCTAGCTCATTAGAGTGTTCTTCTCTAGGCTTAGTCAATAGAAAATGATTTTTTCCTATGGCATGTTTCAAATCAGGTTATGGAGTATGGTTTTATATGTTATCTAGCTCTGCCTCTACTTTCTTGGCCTCTTCATAGTTTTCTACCAGTGTAATTTTACTAGACCTTTTCACAAACATTGTTATTTGCGGATCGAGTGATATAGTATAATATTCTATTAGAGACTCTTCAGTGGGTTTTTCTGTAGCACTAAAGTTATTTAGTAAAGTGGTAAATCTTTGATTAAAGTCTTGGACCTTTTATTTCTTCTCTATTCTCATAGAGAGTAATTCTTTCATGAGACTGGCCACAATCTTCTGGTTGCCAAATTTCCCTAAGAATGCCTTTTCAAAACCATCTCAATTTACTATTGAATTAGCTTGCAGACTAAAATACCATGAAGCTACTTTAGGTTCAAAGGTATATTGAAAAAGTATGCAAACCACATCATCATGGTGAACATTTAATAGATTCAAATCCAAAAAAAAATTCTGTAAGTGATCTTCAGTAGAAACACCCTTCCCGGGATCAAATTTTAGTAAAACCTTTTATGGGTGTTTGGGTAAGTCATGCAATGGAGCAGCCAGGTTGAGTGGCATTCTTTCTCTCCATCTAGGTTGATTAATAGAAACCATGATTCAATTTGGAGACTTTGGTGGAGATTGATTGAAAAATGAAACTACAGGGGATTCTGGATCTAATTGATCCAAAGGCTGAACAATTTCTTGGATAGATAGATCTACCAGTTCTTCAAAATTTTCAACAAGAATTGAATCCTTAGTGTAAGAGGTTACTTTCTTGGAATTTTTCCTTCTAGATAATGTAGGAATAACTTTTAACCCCCCAAGTTTCTTGACATAGGATCTTGTATGTCTGCTAAATAGATCTACTTCTTCAAATGGGACAACATACAAACATTCTGATTCTTCTTCCCCAGAACCCGTCCTTTCTTGTTCTTGTTCTTGTAATTCAGGAAAAATATCTCCAGGGAAAATATATTTTGATGCTATTCCAATGTAATATTCTCTAAAAAATGGGTTTCCTCTACCAACCGTACAGTAGCTGGACCCTCCTTCTAGCGCCAATTTTGTTGATGACTGGAAAAATCCTAGGTACCAAGCAGTAGGGATTCTCCCTCATGAACGATCCCAATTAGATAAGACACTGTTTGGCATGGGGAATCCATTCAGTTCATGGTTCCTACTACTGTAGATCAAGTTCTTTTAATATTTTACTGGTTATGGCCCAGTCCACCATTTATAAGATTTTGGTTTAAAGAATGATATGTAGGTGCCTAAGCAAAATATAGATCTAGTCTAAGTCTAAAACTAAACTATTCTATCCCTGTCCAGGGAGCAAATTTAGAGGTCAGAGTAATATACTGTAAATGCTCATAAATTTCTAATAGATAGACGTACCAACACAATAATCATATTCAAAGCAGAAAGAATACCATAGGTAGATATAATATAATTAAACCATTTATTACCTTGTCAACATAGACATTTATACAGACAATAGGCATTCATGACTAAGGAAATAGTTCCAAGAGGTTAGAAGAATCTCACTGTATGATGTACATAAGTGAGAAGAATTAGTTCTATAGTATGCATTCCACACATTTCGATTAAATCTTTGTGCAGGCCATTTGTTCCAGCAAAATGATCCTTATTATTATCAAAGAGGTATCTCTTTTACATAAATAGTCCAGAATTCTTTTACCAGGAAAAAATTCCTTCTCTATGGTTCTTTCCGTGCCTATTTATACTATTTCAATCCATCAACCAGGAGATTCCCAGGCTTCTTATTCATCCACCTAGTTGAATCTAATAGTTTTGAAATCAAGTAAACAAATTACATACGCCTTTCCCTATTGGAAATACATGCTCCTTTATTTTTTTCCGCATCTTTAAACCAATCTCACGGAGCTGAAAGATTTATTTCATTTGTGCAATTTAAGACGGTGGACTTCTTCTGGACCACAAATTTGTGTTGGCAATGAATTTTAGTTGCTGAAAACTACAACCCTTACCCACTCTCGCAATCGCCCATCTGCATTCGGTGAACCATAGTACCTATAACACATAAAGAGAATATCGTGAAAGAAATATCTGATCTATAAATAACAATGATTTGTCAATGGTGAATGTAACTAGAACGAAAATGAGATGATTACTGCTCTGTTAAGCAATAAAATACTCAGTTTAAGTTTTGGGACATATATTTTCTCATTTTTCCCAAAGGTTCATAGTCACAAACCAAATAGAAATAAAACGGCTTAGATTAAACAAAAAATGGATCGGGTCTAATTTGAACCATTAGATCATGTAGCCTTGACAACTTCTTTCTGCCTCTGCCCTTCCAGAAAACAGAAATCGGGTTCTTCAAACTTATAAAGTTAAAAATCTACTTTTCTGCTTCCACGTTTTGTCTTACACCCTTTCAATTCCTTCTGATCCATTTATATTTATGGAATATTTCTAAACTATCGATCTATGTGGAAATCAGAAATTGAAAATCCATCCTTTACTTTATCAAAACTTGCATCTTTCACTTCCTCTTTGACTTCCTCCCTTTTATTTTTCTACCTTTCCAAGTCTTTGATTTGCACGGAAACCTTATGGACAGTTGGATTTATGCAGAAGTTGAAAATTGGGTTTGTAACCTTTTCATAAGAGAAACTTGTATCTTCTGCTTCCACATTTCTGCCTCCACCCTTCCGCTTCTACCTTTCAGAAAGAAGAAATCGAAAAACGGAAATTCAATCTTTTACGCAGTTCAAACCTTAGCTTTCCACTTCCACCTTTTGCGGAAGTAGAAATCAGAAGTTGGATTGTCCAATTTTCACAAAGTTCAAAATTTAACTGTCTGAATCCGCACTTTTTCTCCTGCCATTTCTTGGCCGTTGTATTTTGATCGAAACGGTTCTCAGTCATTGATCTTAAATCAAAGGGGATTTTCTTGTAAGGCTTGTTTCTTGGAGAAACTAAGTATGCAGGGAGGGCTTAACTGAGTTGGAAAACAAGAGTAGGCATTCTTTTAAAACAAAAAAATGAAGGAGGGGCCCTAAAATGTAAAAAACTTGGGGAAGCAGTTGCAATATATATATATAGCCACGAGAAAACTCATTGCAGTAGGAAAAACAAATCATGCTGCTAAGACCTATGAGTTTTCCAAGAGTGTTACTGATTCAAAGCCAAGTTCCCTCCTTGCTTATGGAAATGAGGTCAGCCAGTTGTGGAATGAGAGGTTTGGACACCTAAACTATAAATATTTTCATCTTCTACAAAATTATTCTATGGTGGAATGCCTTCCGATAATCAAATCTTCAAACGACATCTTTAAGGGATGCATAGTCGGCAAGCATCTTGAGCATAAGTTTGATCGAGGAAATGATATCAGAGCTTCATGTATTTTAGGGATTATTCACAGTGATATCAGTGGTCCAATTCTAGATACCTCCATGAATGTATTGAGGTATGTTCTTACCTTCATAGATGACATTTCAATATTTACATGGGTCTACTTTCTCAAAAATAAATCGGAAGTATTTGAAAAATTCAAAGATTTTAAAGCTTCCATTGAGACTACTACTGGGAGAAAGATAAAAGCTCTCATATCTGATAATGAAGGTAAATAAATCAAATCAGAGATGGTAAAATTTTGTGCAGAAAATGGAATCAAGATCCAGCACATTGTTCCCTACACAACTCAGCAGAATGGTGTAGCGGAAAGGAAAAACCGAGCACTAAAAGAGATGAAAACCTGCATGCTTGAGTCTAGATATTTAGATGCAAATATTTTGGATGAGGATATGAATTATGATGAAAACATTTATAAAATTTTCCCACACTTATCCATCAAAGGTATAACATCTTTCAAATCTTACACCGGTCACAAGCCTGATGTGTCTAATCTCAGGGTTTTCGGGTCCACTACATGGGCTAGAATTCCACTGGATAAGATAAAATATTTGGAGCCTCTGAGTGTTTAGGGAATAATAATTGTATATTCTGAAGAAGGAAAATTATACAAGATATTTAATATCATAACTAAAATTATACTCACCAAGATAAGTTTCTGCTTTGAAGAACCGCTTCAAGATCTGCAACTAGTGGACGAAGAAACTGCCAAATAGCTTCCTCTTTTTTATGAAGATTATGGAGATGAAAATGAAAGTATGTGTCCTGATATTTCAGATGTAATGTATCATATCAGTGAGAATGAAAT
Organism: Pseudotsuga menziesii; assembly: GCA_001517045.1. Classification (NCBI taxonomy): domain Eukaryota; kingdom Viridiplantae; phylum Streptophyta; class Pinopsida; order Pinales; family Pinaceae; genus Pseudotsuga; species Pseudotsuga menziesii. The sequence continues at coordinate 742,042 of LPNX010529149.1, read as the reverse complement.
ATCAGGTTCTGAATCATATCTTAATGATCCTTCTCATCTACCAAAATGGGAAAAAATGATTATCCCCTATTTCGGGTCAAGCATTGGAAATCATGTTGATCCAACGAGAACTCAAGAAGACTATCAAAGAAAAGGTATTGATATTTCATGAAATTATCCTTTGTTACCTGATAAATTATATATTATGATTGGATCTAATGAAAAATCATATTATCATGCCCACCATGATCCTGGATGGAAAGCTGCTATGGATGAAGAGCATCACTCTCTTCAAAAAAATGCAACCTGGGAGCTAGTTTCTCTTACACTTGGGAGGAAACTTGTTCAATGAAAATGGGTCTAATGAACCAAGGTTGTTGCATATGGATCAGCCTGCAGATATAAATCCTGGTTGGTAGAAAAAGGCTTCTCACATAGATCTTTGCATTGGTGGAAAAAATGGATTCTATTAGGCTAGTCTTGGCCATTTCCGCATCCAAACACTGGGAGGTGCACTAGACTGATTTTATTCATGGAGAACTACAAGAATACATATACATTAATCATCCTAAAGGGTACACATCAGACCCAACTTTATTTTGCAGACTTTGGAAATCATTGTCTAGCTTAAAATAGGCTCTAAGAGCTTGGTATGCAAAGATGGACTCTTTTCTGCTATCACAAAACTTTGCAAGATGTAAGTCTGATCCAAATATGTACCTACAGAAATATGAAGGTAATTTTATTATTATAGTTTTGTATTTTAATGATTTACTAATTACAGGAAGCACACTTGATTCAATCAGCTTCATACAAAACTGCTTTAATGAAGCATTTAACAAGAGTGAATTAGGCCTATTGAGGCAATTTATTGTCCTAGAAATCACTTAGTATTTGCATTGGATGATGATCACCCAATAAAATTATGCTTCAGAACTGATAATTAAGTTTAGTATGGAAGAATGTAATACATCTCCTTTCCCATTCCTCTTAGGAATTAGTCTTAAGGAAGGTAATTCTACACCGTTGGTGGATTCTACTATCTATCGACAATTGATTGGAATCCTTCTGTACTTGACTGATTCCAGGCCTGATATTTGTTATGTCATGAATGTTGTATCAATGTACATGAAACAACCTCATGAAATTCATTGGAGGGAATCTAAAAGGATTCCATAGTACGTGCAGGGTAGTAGACAATTTGGTATCCACTATGTTAAAGATTCTGATTTAGATTTGGTAGGATTCACAGATTCGGATTGGGATGGAGATAGCATTGATCATAAGTCTACTTCTGGCTATGTTTTCATGTTTGATATTGTGCCACTTTTCTGGTCAAGCAAAAATCAAGCATCCATTGCCTTATCTTTAGCAGAGGCAGAGTATCGAGGAGTAGTCAATGCATGCATTCAGGAAGTTTGGCTACAATGTATTCTATCATAGTTCAACATTGGTAGCACCACTTATATTGTCATTTTTTGTGAAAATTATAGTGATATCAAGATCTCAACAAATACATTTCATAGAAAGAGAACCAAACACATTGATATCCACATGCACTACATCATAGATATTGTGCCTGAAAGAACAATTGTTCTGCAATATTGCCCCACAGATGAGTAAGTTGCAGACATTTTCACCTAGAGCTTCACCAAGAAGAAGTTCTCTTACCTTTGTTCATTGTTGGGGGTGAGTTACATCATGCTGAATACAGATTGATTCTTCAGTGTTCAGTTTGAGGGTAGGGGGAGTTCCACTCAGCTTTTTGCTCTTTTCGTCACTTATATTTTTTGAGATTTTTAGGATTAATTTTGTAAAAGGTGGACTATGGAATTTCTTATTGGGGAGCTATTTTTCACTCCTCCGTGTGAGATTATCTTAAGGGGGGTTGTTGGAGTCATTTTCCAACCACACATGATTATTTGGATTATTTTTCCTATCCTAAGTTTTGACTCAAACATGTGACTCCATCATCAAACTGGATATCCTCCTTCAATCAAGGAGCGTAACCACAGTGTAACTGAGCCTCGTCATTCAACTAGGGAGAAAATATGGGTTGATCTGCTAGATTTATGCACCCCACTCAGTCAACTGGTAGTTGTTTCACCTAATTTCCAATTAAATGAAGTGATAAAGTTGCCTTTCCCATGATTTGATCTTATTTTGATGTAAATGCAGTTAACTGGAGCGTTAAAGGCACCCTCACCTAACTTTGGTGACTCAGTTCAATTAAACTCACATAACTGAAGTCAGAAAGGTGCCTCCACCTACTTATTGGCATGTAGTTGAGTTCTTGTTAGAATATTAATCCAGCCTCTTAGTACCTTATTGTAATTCCCTAGTCAATTTTATTTCATTTTGTGCATTATTACACTATGATTTGGACTTAGGGTGCTTAGTTGGACCAATAACTAGTTAAATTTGGGTATTCACACCCACATGAGTGCTACATCTCAGTCAACCATCCACATACGCATCCTCATCATTTTTTATGTGCTCCCATTTATTGAATTTTGACAATTATGTTGACTAGGAGCGCTAGAGATGGATTTTGTCCAATTTTGGACTGATTTGGTGCATTTAATGCCACCTAGAGCTTGTCACTCACCTAATTTTGCACACCCACACATGAAAGAGTGTTATTCTTTCCCCATGTCACCTCATCCATTTCCACATAACACTTCGTGTCCATTTGGGCTAATTTGGAGCAAGTTTGGCCCACCTAGGGGGGATTGAGGCTAATTTGGCCAAGTTCACTTGTACAATCACATTGGTCTTCCTAATCCTCATGAAACACTTCTAATGTAATATACACCTATTACTAACATGTTTTTATGTTATACATTCAAAATATAACATCTTTATGTTCACATTGCATGTGTAAATTGCTTGTTAATTAATGTTTTTTTGTTGGTTTTGAACCAAATTCGATTTGTGAGTTTATATAAGGCTCCTATATATTATTTTGGATCCAAATTATCACATGGTATTAGAGATGAGTGTATTTTATTGAGTTGCAGATCATTCCAGGGCATTTTGAGCTGCATTTTTAGAGAAATTCCAAATAAAATTGAGTTGTTTTTGCAGGACATTCGACAAATTCATCACCATTAGCGTAGGAATAAAGGGAAGCTACCCAAATATTTATAACACCTTTAAACTTATTTTATTTTAAGGAATATATGTTTATTCAATTGATATCCAAGGGTCTCTATAGAGTTACCATGGGCACAGAGGTGGAGCCAAACTTTGCTATAGAGAAAGCCAAGTACTTCAATAGATTGGATGAATCATATGGATTGATATGCCTGAGTATATCAAGAGATATTTTGTTCCACATAGACATTTTAACAACCCCAAATGAAGTCTGGATAAAACTAGAGACACTCTTTGGGAAAATTGATGAACTAAGAGGACACCAGCTTGAGAACAAGCTCATCAGCTTGAGCCGAACACACTTTGACACTATCCAAGGATTCTTCACCAAGTTTAAGTCACTTTTGTTGCAGCTAAATAAATGTGGAATTGAGAAGAAACGGGATCAGTTGATTATGTCCATCCTTTCAAAGTTGGGGCCAAAATTCTCAGTCTTTGTGAGAACATTTCATTCTGGAAACTTAACACTTTGAAACTGAAAAATTCCAACACTAGCTAGATTCATGGAATCCCTCACCTAGGAGAAAGACAAGATAGTTCATATGGGTACCATCATAAAATCCAAGGATCAATCCCTTGTTGTTGGTGTATCGAATCAATCCCAGAGCAAAAAGAAAGATTTGAAGCAAAAGGAGAAAGACAAAAAGGAATCATGTTCATAAACATCTAGTTCTACTGATGGGAGCTTGAGATCTAGGAGAAGGGGAAAATAGAGAAATACCCACATGTGATTATTTCAGAGTTTCACATAATGAGAAATCTTGTTTTAGAAAGAAGATGATCATCATGGCCAAGCTTCTTGAGGAGAACCATATTGCTCTTCCAGAATTTCCAAGAAGATGGGAGCGCAAGCAAGGAAATGGTAAGGGTGAAAATGCATTGGGTGCATGGGTAAAACTGATTTTGTTTTCTCTGTTTCTGATTCACATTCTGATATATCATAGCCTAAAACCTCCATCCCTTGAAAAAATTCCCAGCCAGTTCATCAAAGATTCCTCCCAAAACTAGTCATTTTTCACTAGCTTTTGATGTGCCTTCTGAAAGATCTTTCCCAATCCAATCATATATTTCCGATTCTGATTCTGAATATGATATACAGACTGATATAAATCCTATTATATTCATTTACTCATTTCCCCAACCATATCATGAACAAAATACCCAACAACCCTCAAGTTCACTAGTTGGAAATTCAAAAAATTGCCCGGTTTCCAATGCTATGTCTCTTGTATATGTTGTTGTTATGTATTGTATGTATTTCATTGGTTGGAAAGCCATATAATTTTCCTTCATGGAACCTTTTTCCATATTTCTGGACTTTCTTTCACCACCCATGGTTCAAATATCAAGTTTCCAGACCTTCTAGGTTCGCTCAATTGCAATTGTGATGTAGTTGCTCACTCTTCTCTTCCTATGGATCCATTCTCTCATGGAGATACCATAACTCTGATATTTTATGCTATGTATGAAATTTATTCTGATATTTCAGAGCCCCATGAGATTTGTTACAGAGTTATGAAGTTGCATCATCAAATTTGGAGAAAGATTCATGGTTTTATTCATGATATGGAAGCTACACATAATGCAGATTTTGTTGAATCCTTTAATGTTATTTGGGAAAGAGATTGCAGAGATATCTTTTCCATGGTTGATTATGCTATTATACCATAGTATTATTGCATCAAAATAAACTTCTGTGATTCTCCTCTATCATCAAATGATTACCATCAAAGGGCCTCTCCACATGATCTTTGTTCACAACACTTTGATGCATTGATGCATGATCTTGGCATCCACAACATCTTCACAAGTCCATCACCAATAATTTATTATTTCAGCTCATTCAAGTGAATAATAAGGCCTGTTCAAGACCTTTATATCTCTTTCATATCCATTTTTTAGGGGAGGTTTTGTCCCATGAGGTTTTCCTCCTTACCTCGGTTACATGGATTAATAAAAATTCTTGTTATGTATTGAGGTGACTTGAGCCTTTGTTGTCAAGGCATCCCATTTGATTTTATGTGTTGTAATATATTTTTGGTTAAGGGAGGGAGCTAGAAAAGTAATCCAACCTCTTAGTACCTTAGTCTAAGTCCCTAGTCAATTTTATTGCATTTTGTGCATTACTACACTATGATTTGGACTTAGGGTGCTTAGTTGGACCAATAACCAGTTAAATTGGGGCATTCACACCCAATTGAGTTCTCCAGCTCAGTAAACCATCCAAATTTTTTCCCTCATAATTTTTGGTGTGCTCCCATTCATTTAATGTGTACAGTTCTATTGACTAGGAGCGTTAGAGGTGGATTTTGTCCAGTTTTACACTGATTTGGTGCATTTAATGCCACCAAGATCCTCTCACTCACCTAGTTTTGAAAACCCATGCATGTAAAAGTGTTATTATTTCCCCATGTCACCTCATCTACATCCACATAGCAATTCGTGGCCACTTGGGTGTATTTGGAGAAAGTTTGGACCACCTAGGGGGGATTGAGGCCAATTTGGCCAACTTCACTTGTACAGTCACATTGGGATTCCTACACCTCATGAAAGAATTATTATGTAATATAAACCTCTTAATAACATTTTTTTTTATGTTAGAGATTCAGAATATAACCTGTTTTTGTTCACATTGCATGTGTAAATTGCTTCTCATTTAATGGTTTTTGGTTGGTTTTGCAAAAAATTCAATTTGTGAGTTTATCTAAGGCTCATATATCTTCTTGTGGATCTAAATTCTCATATTTCTATTCATTTAGACTCAATATAAACTTCCTCTAAGTTAGTTAGATTCAACTATGTTGAAGTTAAGTGGTTAACTGATGTGCTGAGTGGTGTTAAATGACAAGTAATCCACTCTCATGCACTCAATTTGAATGACCTCACTTGGATTATAATTTATTGGATATTAATTACACTGTATTTCATTGTAACCTATCTCTTCTGATTAATGATTAAGAAATACACAACTGCAATCCTTTTGCATTGTTTTTGGAATTTCATTGAGAAATTTGATCTGTATCATATGTAGTAACTTTTTCCTTAGTTATAATATTGTTGTGCCTCAATTTTATACTTGTAATACATATATTTGAATCCTATCTTATCCCTAATCCTCTCATACTTATAATTAACTTCTTCCCCTTCTTCTCTTCCATTGTTAATGTCTTCAGTATTAGTTTCTAATGGAGGGAGACTATAATTAGGAAACATTATTAGGAAAATCCACCAGGTTTTAATATCATTCTTTGATACCACTGTAATGAACCAACTTGGAATTTATAAATAAATGCACAATTTGGGGAAAATTCAGTTTAACTAGTCTTGACTGTAGGAGTTCCAAATGGAACCAAAGGGTACAAACTTTGAAAGGGAATTATATGTTGAGTCTTAATAACTATAAAGAGATTCTCTAATTACTTTAGGACTGGTTTTATACCACTGCAACTTCATTTTGGGTTAATGAAAAAAGGAGGAAAATTACTAGGAAATTGTGATGAAATTCCCCCTAAGGTGTAGGAAAACATGGGTTCCCAACTCATGTACGACCCCTCCAATTTTATAATCCGATTATGGGAACTGATGTAATACCTCATGTACTGTCATTAAACATGGTTATATAGTTCCACATTCGTTTGATAACTTTAACTGATATTGGTTAATGACATTGATAGCTCCATTTTAACTCATAAAAAGTAAATGAAATGGTTCAGAACAAAGAATGATGAATGGATACAATATACATCATACACATATATTCCTCATCAGAATTTAACATCATATAAATTCCTTAATATAGATCAGATACGTATCTCCTTTGAAATGGAATCCAACACATGAAAATTGGTCAAACAATAGCTTGGAAATGTGGGAATTTTTTCACATCTATTTATGATAATTTGACTTATAGAGTGTAGGGAACCATATTACAGATCCAAACATCATTTACCCAATATTGGGAATCAACTAATCTCATCTAAGCGTAAACACTATTCTCACAAGTGTGATATCATATGAAAACATGGGGAATAGTGAGATAAAAATTAAATAATGGGGAAATAGATGACTCACGCACTGTATCATCCTTCAATATGAAACTAAAACAATTTATTTAGATCCAAATGAGATGTATGGATGGCCTCTCCAATATCCAATTTGGACAGTAATCCAACTCCCTCGAAATTGTCCCACTAGTAGAGAGAATGAACACTTATCGTGCAATGGATAAGAAAGATATTTCCAAAATTCCAAAAAGAAATTCTCAAAATGATCAAAAGATATTCTCCTTCATCGAGACATATTTTTATAATCCTCATCGGGTCCCCTAAGGTTTAATTTCCCTCCATACGCTTCCTCCAACTCATCCTAGTCATTTAGTAACTCCTATGGCACTTGTCCTCTTCCCCATGCTTCAATTATTTCCCCAATTCGAATGGTTTCATATAACCCCCAAATGCACCATCTTGGTGGCTATTTTTATCCCTGTCATTTCATATTTTCATAGGTCTGGAATCATGTCTGAATTTTTCATAGAATCTTCCATCATAGTTATCATAGAGTGTAGTGAATCTCTCTCCAAGTGGCACACATTATCTTCCTAGCATCTTACTCTTCCATGGAAGTCACATCCCTTCACCAATTCAAATTCCTTGGCTCATGATATGTTACTTGAAACCTATTTATCTCCAAAGAACATTCCATTCTCCATAACTTTGAACTTGGAGGTAGGTTATGACAATTGTAGGCAGGAATATAGCCACCCAAGGACTCCATGAGCCTACAAGTGTCTCCATGAAGCAATTCTACTTTATTTTCTCCACATTTATTATTTATATCTCCCAATTTAATCTGTATATGGTAAACTAAGGTCGTATTGGGTATCATAGCTCCCTTATTACAAAATTGTATGCCTACACCTCAACCTAGGGAACTAGTAGGTTCATGAAACGTTGTTTTCTATTAGTCTTATTTGGATGGGGACATGAGAGAATTCGGACACAAGTCATAAGAGCTCCCATATAATTTGCATTACGCAAGTTGAAAGGAAGCCAGAAGTTGAGGAGACGATGAATTTGGTTCAAATGTGAAGGATAAATCAAGGGAAGTACCATAAAAAATATGTCGAAACTTGAAAACCTATTAGACACTATTACATTCGACGCAACATGAGACAAAGAAATTGACATATAGTAAAGCGGTCATTTTAGTAAAAGTGAAGATTCGAGACAGATAGTGTATGACCATCATCGATGGAGGGAAAAATAAAAATATGACCTCGATGGAATTGATTAACAAGTTGGGGATAAGATGTCATCCACATCCAAATGTATATAAGGTGTCGTGGTTGAAAAAGGGTCATCATGTTATAGTGACAGAATTTAGTGCCTAATCAATTTCAAGATGGGAGGGTTGCATGCCAACATGTTATGTGATGTAACTTCAATGGATGCATGTAACCTATTGTTGGGTCGACCCTATCAATATGATTGAAAAATTGTATATAATGGTTGAAGGAACAAGGTTACAGTCGAGAATAATGGAAAGAGATTTAGATTGATTCCCCTGGTTAAAGAGTAAAGAAACCAACGAAAAGAGAGTGGATATTGGGAGAAGAGAGTGTTGATGTGTTCAACAAAAGAGTTCTTGGATGAGGAAGATAAGCAACAATGGTTCTTCGCAGCCATACTAAAGAGACTACATGTTGAAATTATGACTAAAGAAGTTTTGATGGATTTTGATCAAGTGTTATTGGAGTTCAAGTGAATAACGATCAACAAGATTTCAAATGGATTGTTACCAATGAGGAGTATATCACAATAGATTGACTTGATTCTAGGGTCGATTCTGCCAAATAAGGAACCACATAAAATGAATCTGATGGAAAATGTCGAGTTAAACTGAAAATTCCAAGAGTTGATGGAAAGAGTATTAATCAGAGAAAGCCTCAATCTGTCTGTATTACAAGTTGTGCTAGTGCCAAATAAATGAGGAGAGTGGAGAATGGGTACCGACTCAAGGGATATAAATATGATCACCATCAAGTATATATTTCCATTGTCGAGGATGGAAGACTTGATAGACTATTTCAGTGGAGTGATGTACTTCACAAATATCGAATTGAATAGTGGATACCACCAGATCTGGATAAGAGATGGTGATGAATGGAACACAAACTTCAAGACGAAGGAATGGTTGTATGAGTGTTTGGTTATGCCATTTTGGCTGACCAATGCACCAAGTATATTCATGAGGTTGATGAACGATGTACTGAAACTGTTTCTAGGTAATTTTGTCATTGTATACCTCAATGAAATATGGATTTTCAGTCTATCAAGAGAATAACACTTGTGCCACATTTGACAAGTCCTGCATTAGATAAACAAAGAGAAGTTGTTTATGAACCTGCATAAGTGTACCTTCAGGCAAAAGGAGTTTATATATATAGGATTTGTGATTTCCATGCAAGGTTTGAAAATGGACCCATAAAACATGAGAGTGATTTTGGAGTGTACTAAGCCGACAAGTTTCACAGAAGTGCAAATTTTTCATGGAATTACCAATTTTTACCAAACGTTCATCATATATTTCATTCAAGTATATGAACCATTGACATCATGAATGAATAAAGGATATTTCAATTGGATGAAATCAACCCGACTAGATTTTAAGTATTTGAAGAAGAAGAAGGTGATGGAGATCCCATTATTAGCTATTAAAAACTTTGGAAGGGTATTCCAAGTCGACTGTGATGCAAGTGGTATGACAATTGGAGCTGTGTTGAGCTAGGAGGGAAAACCAATTGTGTTCTTTACTGAAAATATGAATGAATCCAAGAAGAAGTATTTGGTCTATGAAAAAGAATTATATGCTATTATCTAAAAATTGAAGAAGTGGAGTCACTATTTGTTGCCAAATGAGTTTGTGTTGTATATCGACCATCAAGCTATGAGGTATTTGAATACTCAAACTAAGTTGAACCAAAGGAATATGAAGCGATCCAAGTTCATGTAAAGTTACACATTTATATTGAATCACAAGTTGGAAAGACTAATAGAGTAGTCGACACCTTAAGTCAAAGATTCGCGTTGTTGGGGAATATTTTTTCAAAACTAATGGGATTAGAGTCAATAAAGGTCAATTATGAAATCAATAAGGATTTTTCCAATGCACAGAGAGCATCAAAGGAACCATGGAGTGTCGATAAAACTCCATACCTGGATTACTTTATCCAATAAGGGTACATGTTCAAAGGTCATTAGTTATGTATCCCTAGAGGATTAGTGCAAGATAATTTGATCAAGGTATTACACAGTGGAGGAATATGAGGATACTTTGGCATCGACAAGACCAAAGCATTGGTCAAAGAAAAGTACCAGTCACTAGGAATGATGATGGACATGAGAAAATGAGTTTGAATGTGTAGAATATGCCATATTTCCAAAGGGAAAAGTAAAAAAACGGGGATTTATACACCTTTTCCCATTTTGACTACACTATTGGAGGATATTAGTATGGATTTTGTGTTGGGATTGATGAAGATAGAGCAAGTAAATGACTCCATATTTTTGGTAGTCGGCATATTTTCTAAGATGGCACAATTTACTCCATGTCAGAAGATAAGTGATGAGACAAGTATTGTTGTATTGTTCTTGAAATATATTACAATATTGGATGGGTTACCAAAGAGAAATAATTTAGACAAAAGGGACCAAATTCATGGGACATTTATTTAGAACCCTGTGGAAGAAGCTTGACATAAAGTTGTGGTTCAATTCTACATACCATTCACACACTGATGGACATATTGAAGTTGCGAATAGAAGCTTAGGAAATTTTTTGATATGTTTGATTGTCAACCGACCAAAGAAATGGGAAATTTTTTTAGCATGGGAAGAATTCTCATACAGCAATTCAGTGAATCAGTCGATTCGGATGAGTCCATTATGTATTATGCAAGAGAGAAGTCTACATTGAGTAACAAACCTAGTTGACATGATGATAGGACCAAGGAGGAGTGTATATGGAAAGTCATTTTCTAGTCACATGAAGGAGATACATGACCATGATGTGACATATTGAGCTACTGGAACACATTTTCTATGGAGAACATCTCCCAAAGTTCGACTAGGGGCACATCTCCCAAGTTTGAGTAGCTCAAAGTTCTTAATGAAAAACTCAAATAGTAAAAATATTTGAAAGTGGTACACTCCTCTTATTTTATAGAGTGAGTGACATTTTGAGAAATTCACCTAGCCTAGTGCGCCCTCACGAACTAGATAGAAACTTTCCTGCCTTTCCAAATTATTAGTTTTTCTCCATTTTAACAACTTCTCCCTCCTTGATTTCTTGAAGTTTCCTTTTTTTCATACTAACATGATTTTCTACACTTTCCTTCTTTGTTCACTTGCTTTTTTTTCATTGCTTTCTTCTTTTCCTTCTTTTTTCTAGTTTCATTTTTTTCCTTCCACCCTGCTTTGTGCTACTTTCTTCCGGATTCCTCTTTTCTATGACAACTCATAGGTCTATCATTATTTCCTTATTCTCCCTCATGGACCCTCTTAGCATGTCCTACTCATATTTAATTTAATATAAAATTAAATATTTTAAAATATTAATTAGTCTCTTTAATTTAGTTTATATGAAAAACAACTATAGTGCACATTTACTTCTAGATATTTAATTTAATTTACTAGAATAATTGGCCAATGTTATCCCCCTTATTAATTAATGAAATTATTTGCACTAGGATCCATGGGGTTTGATGGGTCATTGTATTCCCCCCGGTGCTAACAAAATGGGGACATTGCAATCCTCTCCTCCCAAAAATACTTGTCCTCAAGCAAGAAACTAGCTCCAACCATCTATGAATCCAACATTTGACTTGACTCCTCAAAATATGTTGTTGGATGTGTAGAATTGGAATCCTCAAGTAAAAGATAAATATTAAAGGTCCATCATGTTTTTGATGCACCACTCTTATTATAGCCATTCCCCCAGTGGCTAACCTTATTCAACAAAATTTTCAACCTACTGAAGATGACTGGGTAGAATGCCTGGATCCCACTAACTCCTCTGCAAGGATCCAAATGTGACTTCCATTCTTGGAAATTTTTTAGGATAAATAATGCTACGGTACCATGTTATTATATACATCCTTCCAAACATCAGTAACAAAAAGAAATATTTATCATCATAAAAAATTAAAAGCAGGATATGAAAATCATACGACCTCATTGAAAGATCAACATTTCCAGTGCAAAGCAAAAACTGTGAGGGCCCCTAAAATAATTTATGCAACTATTCAATGTAGGAACAAAACCTTCTGAGCCTTCTCCACCAAGAATAAATTTTCTTATGTTCATGATGCACACAAGTATTTGAGCTCACAACTTTGTTGATGCAATGACATCAATGTGAGTCCCATGTCCCAAGAAAACCATAGGAATCCTCCAACAACCATAGATTCCCATGCTTCTCATAGAAGATGTAGGATGTGCATGCTGAAACTTAATTGGTGTAAGCAAAATGTATACCTTCCAAGGTGAAAAACTCCAAAAAGTGCCTATCCATCCATGCCATGGAAGAAAAATTACTACAACTATCAATTTTAGATGCAAATCTTGTGGGTTTCCCATGTACATAATTCCAATGCCTCAACTCTTTTCCACTAGTCATGCAATCACCACTCTGAATGGAAGAATCAAAGACACACAATGGATTCATCTTCTGTTGTTGATAACAATATGGCTCTTGCATAAAATCACCATGCATGAGTGTGGCATCCTCCTTCTCCTCACGTGGCATTGAGAGAAATAATTCCTCCACCCAATTATCATCCTCATGTGCAATGGTTGTAGTAGAATGTGCATAGGATGAAAGTTCATGAACCAAATTGAAACTTCAAAAATACTCATCCACCAAGAATGTGGATTGATCCTTTTCTCCTTTTATTGGTTAATCAATTGTACCATCTTGTTCCCCCTCCAAAACTATACAACTTTCACTAAGAGGTAGCTTCAATTCTTTCTGAAATAGTGCAAGCACTTGGTCTTCATTTTTTTTTCTTGGAACCTTCTCAACCAACTACAAATCGAAATATACCTCATGATACACAATATCATGAGGTTCCTCCTTTGAAACTTGAATGCATTCATCCATTAAATGACTAGTTTAAAGAGAGGAAAGTGAAAGTGATGTTTGCAACTTCTTTTGAAGCTTCTCATTCTCAATCTGTGATTCTTGAAGATCCTTTCAGAAAATCTCCAATGAATCCTAGGTGGAATTCAATTCTTTTGTTATATTTTCATTTTATTCTCCTATTTAAAGGTCACTCCATGACACATTTCAATAAGCTCCAACAAATAATCTCTATCTGAAAGAAAAATCAAGATGTTACTTTTGGTGTTGGATATTGTCTTCTATATTTTCTCCGTGCCCTCCATGGAATATTTTTTTCCATGCTCCAAAATATTTCGAAACTAAATCACGTCTTCCATGGATATTATTTTGGGCCTCTTGAATCTTCTTTTAATCCATTTACAATGGCCCTGCAATAAAATGGGGTTCTTGCAAATGAGCCTTCTCTTCATCTTCCATCATTAGATCGGCTTCATGAAGTTCATGTGGTGAAGGTGAAATTGATCTTGGGACCTTTTCTTTGGTTTCTTCAATCTATTCATGCTGATAGAAAATTTATCTCACAACAACTTCTTCAAGTGGAATCTATTTATCACCAACATAAACAAGTGGAAATCCATCAGTAGATGTCTCACTGAAATGTAAGCACTCAACAGTAGGTACCTCACAAAAGTTTGAACATTCATTACTAAATGCTCCATAAATTATTGAGCATCCATCAGTAGGTTATCTCTCATCCATGTCCAGAGTGTCACTTGTCTCTGTGGATTGTTCTTCTACAGTTGTGGTGATAGGATCAATGGAATGAACACCTTTCTCTTTTCTTGCAAAATCCTCATCAGCAAGTATTTTAGTTATGTCTTGTAATGTATACAATGCAATTATCACTTTCTTGAACATGATGTTTACTTCTTTTGGTTCACTACTTAGAAAACTAGGTGGCTCGTGACTCCTCTCTTTGCTAACTAGGAATAGGCCCTCTCAATCAATCAATGTCTCATTGAAAACACAATATGTGCTTCCACATTTGATATCATCCATCATGTGGGAATCATGCTAACCCCCATCCAATGATTTAGTCTGATCATTGCATTCGTCCTTAAGACCAATTATTGGAACCTCAACACCCAAAGGGTCAACCATGCTAAGCCTCTCCTATGATGTGGTTGTAAGTTCATTATGACAAAATGGAATGAAAAAATATGAATGGTGACCATACCTTTGCATCATATCTTTCTCTTCATGTGATGGAGATATGGTGGCTTGAACTTCCACCAAATATTATGGTTTGCATACAACTGATGTTGGCTTGTCTTTTGCTTCACTATGAAGCTCAAATGGTGACTATAAATATGATTAATGTTATTCCTTTGGATATGACCCAAAATATCTTTGTTCATCATCACATGAACCGATATACCTAGCAGTGATATGGAAATCACTTACGAGGAAGTTGGTAGCGAATTCACCTTCCATGCTTCTAGAAAACTGATGATGGACTTCTAGGTCTTCAGTTGTGCATGGTGTCTCTTCACCTTCTATTGCAAAACTTTGTTTTCTCATGCAATCACTTTGGAGTCACTTGCACTCTACCTTATGGATCTCTGCTTTTTATTCATTTCCATTCTCCTCCAGAAAATTTGACACTTATCCATCTTGAGCGGCATGAGGATCTACATCATTAGTATTCCCCCCATGATATTGTTTGTACTTTCTTCAAACATATTTGATGTAGAGAACTTTGAGGGTGAGTCTTCATTATGCTACAACTGTTTCTCCACTTCATTGCACACATTGTTAGCAATATTATTTATTCTATCCTTATGTGATTTTCCAAAGGGATACATTTTCCTGGATAGTATTTTCATCTCATATTCATAGAACTATCGAAAAGGAAATAATTCATGGATCTCTTTTCTTAATGGTTGATATCTTCATAGGTACTCAAAAGAATCAACTTCGAGGCTATTTCCTCCAAAGACTACTCGGCCATAAACAATACTAAAATTTGGTGCAATATCCCCTTTTTTTATCTATGCACACAGTGTTACATGAAGATTCATCATCAACAACATAAGTGGCATCATAATCATAATAGGATTCTTCCTCATCATCCCATTCAAAATTATCACTAGCTGGTGGCAGTCTCATGACTGAACTTGCAATGTGATCT
The DNA here is from genome assembly GCA_001517045.1 of Pseudotsuga menziesii. Taxonomy (NCBI): domain Eukaryota; kingdom Viridiplantae; phylum Streptophyta; class Pinopsida; order Pinales; family Pinaceae; genus Pseudotsuga; species Pseudotsuga menziesii. The sequence goes on along the minus strand of LPNX010529149.1, from coordinate 726,597 downwards.
ACAATATTTATTCACTGAGAGATTAATTTACACAATATTAGAGTAAATTGATATTATATCAATGTAATATCCCCAATCATATATATAGGGATGTTAACTTAAACATAAATAACTAGATCAAAATTATTTGAAACTATGTGCTTGAGGTGATAGCTAGAGTGGAAAAAAATAATAACCAACACAGTAGACTTTCAAAAAAATAACCTTTACTCAAGGGATGGTTTTATAACAGTTAATTACATGCATTAAAATATCATATCATAGGCTCAACAATCAGATCTTATTTTTTACTAAATAAACTTTTCAATGAATTAAACCGAAATAGTGAAATTGGAGGATTTAACATAAACACTTGCAATGGAGATCAAAAGGGAAGGTTGATTAATCTAGAATAAGGGAGAGTTGTGATATACTAGGATCCTTTCAATAATGTACAGGGACCTCTTATGTTCCATACATCATCGAGGACGAATTTCACTCCAAGGCTCCTGGGCACCTCAACATATGTAAACTAGAACCTTTTCTTGATGCTTCTCGGAAACCGCTAGTGAGGGAGTTTGACCTTGGGAATATTTCATAACTCCTACACACTATTATTTATCAGTAAAATTTTGATTTTATAGCATTAGAATAGGTTTGAAAATTTTAAGAGGTCGCGTAAACCATACTACCCTTTGGTACAACACAACGAGACTCACTTTTGAGCTTCCCAAATGATGAAGGGATCAAATTATCAAGTTCATGAATGGTATTTGTTAATTAAAATTTATAAAAAAATTAGAAACTGAAATAAATAAAATTAATTGGACAAAAATTGATTAATCAATGCTACACCGAAAGCTATCCATTTTTCATGAAGATCTAGACTAGGTGTATAAAATGCACATGAAAATCGGACTATCTCTATTATATTGAAAAAATAAATATCAAGAGTCTTATATTGCATTAGATACATCAATGGGAGGCCGAAATGGCTCTCACTAAAATATTATATATTTCCTCCTTCAGCACAATACTCACAGCAAGGGGAAAAGTCTATAAATTCTATGGTGTTCAAATGGAAAACTTCTCGATATTTGTAAGGAACTCAAAATTGGTTGGAACTTACTTTAGACCTGCAAATACGAAACATATATGTCTATATTAATATATGGAAACCACAATAACTCTGATAGAATTGGAGCCATTGGACATTATAAGAATTATTGAAAGAGAAAACAACGTTGCTCCAGGAATGATTTCTCGTTCACCACTATTCAACTTTCAAGAAGTAATTCGACTCAAGATTGAGATCAAACCTCCAAATCGCACTCTAGTGGATTCCATGGAATAATAAAAAGGGCTGGAACAAATTTTATATGGGGCACATCTCCCCAAGATTTACTATTGGACTCTCAAGATGTAATTCGACCCAATCTTGAGATCAGCCCTGCAAATCACACTCTAATGCATACCGTGGAATCATGAAAAGGACTAGAACACATTTTCTATGGGGCAGATCTCCCAAATTTGGACTAGGGACACATATCTCAGGTTTAAGTAGATCAAATCTCTCAATGTCAAACTCGAATGGTTAAAATGTTTGAAAGTGGTGCACTCCTTTTCTTTTATAGCATGAGTGACTTGTTGAGAAAGTCACATAGCCTGTTGTGCCATCATGAACTAGATAGGAACTTTCCTTCTTTCTCTTCCTTGTTTGCATGCCTTTACAAATGATTGGCTTATCTCCCTCTTAGAAAGGATTCCCTCCTTTATTTTCATATCGACGTGCTTTTCTGCATTTTCATGCTTTTCTGCATTTTCTTACTTTGTGCACTTTCCTTGTTTTTGTTGCTTTTTGTTTTCCTTATTTTTTTCTAGTTTATTTCTTTTTGCTGCCACCTTTCCTTGTGTTGCTTTCTTCCAGATTTGTCCTTTGTCTTAAAAATCATAGGGGTATCCTTATTTCCTTATGCATGCTCATGGCCCCTTTTATCATGTAATACTCATCTTTAATTTTATAAGAAATTAAATATTCCAAAATATTAATTAGCCTCTTTAATTTGATTTATCCGAAAGAGAACTATAACCCACATTTATTCCTAGCTATTTAATTTAATTTCCTAGAGTACTTGGCCAATGTTATCCACCTTTTTAATTAATTAAATTATTTCCACTCGGATCCATGGGGTTTGATAGGTCATTGAATTCTACCTAGTGTTGACAAGATAGAGACATTATAGATAGTGTATCATTCCATTTCCAATTAGGGGTGATTCACGTCTTAGTGTTGACTTGAGAACTATCATAAATTGATTGTCAACATTTATAAGGTATGTGTTATAAAATTTCAGGTGTGAGAGACATACATATATTATATTTCATTTTTAACTTTTGACTGAAGGTTGATACTACTTCGCTATTCTTATATTAGGTGGGTGACCTCCAAATATATCCATGAATGTGAAGTACCAAAATGGAAGAAGGAAATTGCAGAAAATTGTATGTGTATTTTAGAAGGATCTCCGTACAAGTTTCATGAACTTACAAGTCCAATTAATTATACACCTATTCGATCACATTGAATTGGTAGGAATCATATCAATGAGGTGGATGCAATCTGCGAGATGTAGAATAGTTGGTGGCGGGGTATGGTTAAGATGCCCCCTAAGCTGGAAGGTCACTGGTTCTAATCCCATCGGATACCAAAAATACAACCATGTTAAGGGTTGGTGCAGTCCAGGCCAGGTGCGATCCCCGAGTGATTTTGACAGCTTAGATGCCCCTGGTTCGTGGCTACTCAGCCAATGGAAACCATGCTAGTCAGGGGGGTTCCACCACTTTTCCAACAAAAAAAATTGAGGTGGATGTTTTTCTTTGAGAGGTATATGAAAACTCAAAATAGAATAACAAAACATCCAGAGGGTTGCAGGGCTGAAGGGTATGCATTGAATGAACCATTTTTCTTCTTATGTGAATTCCTTTGTAAGGATTTTGAATATGGGTGATGCTTCCAGGATGAAGAACGAGCATCAAATATTATTGATGGATAAACACAATATATTGGTGTTTAAGTAGAAATTGGTAAGTAAATTCATGATCATTGTGGTTTTCTTTACTACAATAATTAATTTACTTTGTATTAATTTATTTTTCAAACTAAGAGAATAACATTTGAAGTTTGAAATAAACATATTGACATGTGATAGGTGTATAGAAAAGCACTATACTTGACAAGTTCATTATGTACCACATCTCCTTTATGAAAAATGGATTGATTTATATGATAAAAAGAGAGAAGACATGTTAGAAGTAAGGTAACCATTGAAGAGATCGAACACAAGGAATACTTAACTTCCCACTAATATGCTTAGGGAATGTGGAAAAGATTACCTACAAGAAATTTTTATTGAACAAAATTCAAAAAACAATAGAAGGAACAAGTATTGATTCAAACATAATGGAATATCAAATCAACATATCTAAGGAATGTGGAAAAAAGGTACAGTTGGAATTTTAGAAAATGTTGTTGTGATGGAGGGGCATCTAGGCCCAAAGGAAACAATTGTAGTTAATTGATGGAAGACACATAGAGGAAATTCAATTAACTCTAGTGGAATAGGCAGAAAGGTCAACAAGAGAAGGATTCAACGAAGGAAAGTTCGACAAAAGAGAGAGAAAGGGAGAAGAAGAGCAGTAGTTCTGACCATGAGTAGTTGATGACCGAAAGAAAGGGTGTTAAGTGGTCGAAGAAAATATTTTGACCCAGAATTAAGGAGAAGTTGAGAATTAAATTTGATTGATTGCAAAAGATGAAAGGAAAAACTATTTTCCAGAGTCCAACGATAGAGTATTTGGGGCATATGAAACAATTGTAGGTCAGTTATGATGGTTGTTGTAAGGAATCCAAGTGTAAAAATCTATGGAAGTAAATCCATAGGATGTATTTAAGAGAATTCATGGTGATTCCTAGAAGTAGGAAGAATTCTAGAAGAATAATCAAGTACTTGGAATTCAGTTGCAACTATAAATACCAGTGGAAATTCAGAGTAAAAGTTGTTGTTAGCTTGGTGATGTCCAGTTGTGGTGAAGGGCATAGTCCATAGAAAAGTTACATTCCTTTCTATAAAATGGGGTCAACAAGTGAACACTATGTTTCTTGAGTTATGAGGATGTAACATTCCGTCTTGTAGTTGTATGTTTGGTCAATGTCTATTCTAAGTAGTCGAGAAGAGACTCACATTGTGATTCCTCTATAAAAAGAGATTGTTTTCTATTTAATTGAAATCCATAACTCTTGGAAGAAGTCATGTGGTGTATGTTTGTTTTTCATTTTTGTTTCATACAATGATATGCCGCTGACCACCCATGTTATATCTACATCAGCTGGTGTCAGAGCATAAATTTATCATGTGTAAAGGGTCAAGTTGCGATTGTATGAGTGAAGCAACTCTAGTTGTGGTTCGGTAGAGTTATGAAAGTGTATATCTAGTTGTGTGAGGGTAGAAATGGATTAGAGAGGCGTCAATGTCCATGGTAGAATGAAAGGCGGAGGCACACTATAAACCATGACACGTTTGAAGAATGCATTCATACGATGATAATGCTAAATAAAGAGTTAGAAACTATGAAATAGGTGCAAAGATGACGATATGCCATCTAAACACTTTACCACAGTGATGACATCGTCGATGATAAACAGACTCAAAAATAAGAGAGCAAGACGAGATAGAATCTAGACTCTTAAAAGTTCTATCAGATATGAGAGATAGGGACAAGATGGATGTACCTACCTACTCACAAATTTTGGACCCAAAAGAGTTGATAGAATGGGTTAGAGAGATGGAGAAATAATTCAATATGGATCATATCGAAGACCCCAAAAGGCTGAAATATTCTACTATAAAGTTGAAATTCCATGCCCCATTTTGTTGGGAGAATGTACAGGACAAAATAATAAATAATGGTAAAGAGAAGATAATGATTTGGGATAGACTGGTTGCTAAGTTGAAGGATAAGTTCCTTCCTACCGACTTCATGATCTCATTGTCCAGGAAAATACAAAACCTGTGACAAAAATAGATGAATGTGAAAGAGTTCATATAGAAGTTTTATAGACTATCAATCAGACTGAAACAAATTTATGAAGGAGAGGAAGTAGTTTCCATATATGCTAATGGGATGAAATATGCAATATAGGAAGAGCTTCTCCTGTCAAAGTTCAGAAATGTTTGGGAAGCATACCAGGTTACATTAAAGGAAGAGGAGAAACTGTCAAGGAATACTTCCATGAGTAGGGAAAATTTGACTATTCAAAGTCATAAATATTCTACCTCCAGAGGACAGACTAGTGGGGAAAAGAAGGGTGAAATTCGAGATGATTGATGAGAAGAAATTATAGTCAAAGGAGACACATTCAACTACCAATGGGGAGCTAAGAACCCCAGTGGTCAAAGAAGAAATTGTAGAGGGTATTTTAGAGATGGATGAGTATACTAGTAAAATATAGTATTCTACAAGTGTCGAGAACTAGGACACAATTCATAATAGGTCCCATAGAATTTACATACCACAAGTTGAAAGGAAGCCAGAATTTGAGGACACGATGACATTGGCTTGATTATGATGGAGGACTCAAGGGAAGTAGCATCACAAAGAGTTTGAAACTTGAAAACCATAGACATTATTGTAGTCTACACAACTAGAGGAGGAACCGACATAGAGGAAAGTGATCTTTTGAACAAAAGTGAAGATTTGGCATAGATGTTGTATGGCCATTGTTGATGGAGAAAGAACAAAAAATATCATCTCAATGGAATTGATTGAAAAGTTGGGGAGAATATGCCAAATGCATATAATGTCTTGTGGCTATAAAATGGTTATCACGTCATAGTGACACAACAATTCCTAATCAATTTCAAGATGGGAGGATTGCATGACAACATGTTATGTGATGTGATTTTGATGGATTCTTGTAACCTATTGTTGGGTCAACCATCACAATACAACTGAAAAATGGTATATAATGGTCGAAGGAACACATTTACAGTCAAGAAGAATGGAAATAGATTCATACTGATTCCCTTGGTTGAAGATTCGAGCAAAAAAGGAAATGAGAGTGGATATTGGGAGAAGTGAGCACTAATGTAGTCTACAAAAGAGTTATTAAAGGAGGAAGAGAAGCAATAATGTTTCTTACCAATCATCCCAAAGGGACTAAGTGTTGAAACAATGACTGATGAAGTTCCAATGTATGTTGAGGAAGTATTATTGGAGTTTAAGGTCCTAATTGTTGACAAGATTCCAACTATACTATTGTCAACAATGATTTTATCACATTAGATCAACTTGATTCTCGGTTTGAGTCTACCAAACAAGGAACTACATAGAACAATGTCGATAAGAAATTTCGAGTTGAAACGACCAGTCCAAGAGTTGATCAACAAAGGATTGATCAAGAAAATCCTAAGTCCATGTGTAGTACAAGTTGTGATAGTATCAAAGAAAGGAGGAGAATGGAGAATGTGTAACGACTCAAGGGATAAAAATATGATTTCCATCAATTATAGATTTCCATTGTCGAGGATGGAAAACTTGATAGAATATTTGAGTGGAGTGATTGTATACCTTGATGACATATTTGTTTTTGTTGGTTAAGAGAAGAACACTTGTCGCACATTCGAAAAGTCTTACAGAAGCTAAACCAGGAGAAATTGTTTGTGAACCTTCATAAGTGTTCCTTCATGCAAGAGTTAGAATATCTAATATTTGTGGTTTCCATACAAGGTATGGAGATGGACCCATAAAAGGTGAGAGTGATTTTGGAGTGGATCGAGTTGACGACTGCCACATAAGTGAAAAGTTCTAATTTATTTACCATTTTTTACTAGAAGTTCATCAAATATTTTAGTTGAATATGTGCACCATTGACATCATGCATGAATAAAGGATATTTCAAGTGGATGAAATCATCCTGACGAAATTTTAAGGAGTTAAAGAAGAAAGAGAGGGAGATCCCAACGTTATCTCTTCCATACTTTGGAAGGGTATTCCAAGTAGACTTTGATGCAAGTGGAATGACAATTCTAGCTATGTTGAGCTAGGATGGCTAGCTGATTGCATTCTTTAGTGAAAATACTGATGAATCCAAGAAGAAATATTCGGTCTTTGACCAAGAATTCTATGCTATTGTCCAAGCATTGAAGAAGTAGAGGAACTATTTGTTGCCAAAGGAGTTTTTGTTGTATACCAATAATCAAGCTATGATGTATTTGAATACCCATACTAATTTATACCAAAGGCATATGAAGTGGTTCAACTTCACGTAAATTACACCTTTATATTAAATCATAAGTTGGGAAATACTAGTAAGGTAGTCGATGCCTTAAGTCGAAGAGTTTCATTGTTGGGGACAAGTGTTTCAAAATTGATGGGATTAAATTCAATAAAGGTCAACTATGAACTAAACAAAAAAATTTCCAATGCATGGAGAGAATCAAAGGAATTGTGGAGTGTCGACAGAACTCCATACCTAGATTACTTTTTTTAAGAAGGGTACTTGTTCAAATTTCATTAGTCATGTATCCGTAGAGGATTAGTATGAGAGAATTTGATCAGGGAATTACACAGTGGAGGATTATGAGGACAATTTGGCATCGACAAAACCAAAACAATGGTTGAAGAAAAGTAGTACTCACCGGGAATGATGATGGGAATGACAAAATGGGTTCGAAAGTGTAGAGTATTCTAGCTTGCCAAAGGGAAAAGTAAAAATATGAGGTTGTATATACCTTTTATGATACCGAATTCACCATGGGAGGATATTAGCATGGATTTTGTCCTGGTATTGTTGAAGACACAGCAGGGAAATTCCCCCATATTTGTGGTAGTCGACATATTTTCTAAGATGGCACACTTTAGTCCATGTCAGAAGACAAGTGATGCGACATGAATTGTTATACTATTCTTCAAATAGATTGTGATATTGCATGGGGAACAGAAGATCATTACTTTGGAAAAAGATACCAAATTGATGGGACATTTTTATAGAGCCTTCTGATTGACATAAAGTTGTAGTTCAGTTCTACATTTCATCCACAAACTGATGGAAAGACTAAAGTTATGAATAAGATCTTAGGAATTTTGCTAGCGTGTTTGACTATCGACTGACCAAATCATTAGGGAAATGTTTTGGCACAAGAAGAATTTGTTGATATATATGTAACTTTGGAATGTATTCACTTGTATTTCTTATGTATTATAACCCAATGTTTATTCTGGGATGTATCTATAATGTACTTGAGTCATGTCATGCCCTGATGTTCCGATCGGGAAGATCTATAATGTAAACAAGTCATATCAAGTCATTGTGGGTAACCCTCCTATTGATCAAGGGTTAAAGTCCCCACAGTTGTGGGGCCCTAGGGTTATTAGAATATCCTAGTGAAGTTGACCATAGGTGATTCATTTTAAGTCGGGGCAATAGTCCCCACCATTGTGTTACCCTCCTATTGGTCGAAGGAGGCAAAGTCCCCACAAGTTGTGGGGCACTAGGGTTATTAGACACTCCTAGAGATGTCAGCTCTAGTAAGTAATTGTTAAGTGTGGATGACATGTTGGAGTGGGTTTCAATTGAATGAAAGAATATAAATAGAGAGTGAGCCTCTCTATTTATCACACACACACACACACTCATTGGAGCACATGAGTGAGAGGAGAAGTTGCTGGGACAAGAGAGAGATTGCTGCTGTCGGGAGATCATCTTTATGTTTTTGAGTTTTAATTTTGGTGTTGATTCTATCTCAGAGGAAGTTGTGGGATTTTCTCCTTTATGGTTTCCCCAAGGAAAATTCTTTTTGTCTCTTGTCTCTATTGTTATGCTTGTGTTTTATTGCTGTGCATGTTATTCTCTCAGTTAAAGATCCTAAGATCATAATGGTAGCTTGAATGATAAAAATCTAACATGGTATTAGAGCTAACATGAGAAGAATACATTGTGTAGATACAGAAGCTAGGGATTCTTTATTTTTGGATCTCTCTCCACAATCCATCAAAATTATGCTAGGCTAACTCTCCATTGAAGGGCACATCTTTCTGTTGAAGTGAAATTCGATTCTGAGCATTTTCAGTTTTCGTGCGGAAAATTAGGGCTTCTTGCAGAAGAGGAATTTTTGAGTGAGCCTGGAATAGGATTTATATCCTCATCAAAATTGAATTTTAGAGACCTAGATCAAATTTTTTGGTTGGGTGAAACTCCAGGAAATTCAAACCCTAGTTTGACCTTGAGCTAGAAAAACCCTAAATACTAAACCTGCTAAGTTTTGGTACATTCGCTATATCCTGAGATTGGAAAAGGATCCGGAGCTGGAAATGGTAGAGGTAGAAGATAAAATACCTATTTACACTTTTTCCAAACTTCAGCCTTTGATTCACTATAATCTGGGAGATATGATCCCTCCAAGTTAGGGTTCCAGCCTCTTCTAGAATTCATTCCTAAACAGGACACCTGGGGAGAATTGCTATATCTTCACCTACATAGGTCCAAATGAGATTTATGAAGATGTTACATAAAGTGAACAGAATTTAATTTCTGTGATACAATTTTTCAACTCAGAAGATGAACCACTGACATGCGGCAGTCCATACAATGTCACTGTTCTGAACAATCTTGTAACAGGTCACCTTGGGAAAATGATCATAAGTCTCAATTGGTGAAACTAATTTTGATGAAATCTATGGTGTTGGATCAGGGACATGCAAGGTTACCCCAGTGAGAAATTTTAGACATATAGTAATAGTAATTTTAGAGATACCAGAGAAATAGTAACAGGCATTTCTGTAGAAGAAATTGGAAAACTAGGGCTACCTGTTCCGGGAGCTTCCCTCCACTATTTTCAGAAAAGGAGTACATTAGACAGATCCATTTGAACATATATATATTTATATCCAATCATATCTGAAATATTCAAAGTTTTTAAAATTAGGGTTTCTCTAATAAACCCTAGATCAGCCAGCTCCGGAACCAGGACGGACACTTTAAATTGGTAAGATATAATCTTTTGCTATTTTCATTTGAGGTTCTCATTTCAAAGTGATCTATCACATCAGCTTGATGATAAGATTGGTAAGTTTGACAAACTAAAATCATCTAAGTATATGATATCTCTGAAGAAAATGAATTAGACACCTACACAAGGATAGAGGTTCCAGTTCTAGAGGGAGATGAGTCTCAAAGCCTTACACAAGAAGAACTTGGTCAAGACCAAAAAGATAATTGTTGATTCAATCACGGATCAACTTGTACCACAAGTGTCTTCCATAAAGACATCAAAGATGTTTGATTCCTTTACCAAGCTATCTAATTGGAAGAACATAAATCATAAGATGGCTTTGAGAAAACAATTGAAGAATGTGAAGATCCAAAATGTAGAACAACTTTAAGCAGTAGAAGAAGAAGTGGAGAATGCAGAAGTGGTGATAACCATCTTGAATGGCCTCCCAGGATCATGGGATTCATTCATTCAAAGAATGTGTTCCAAAAGGAAGTGATTACTTCCAGCAGACTCAGAGAAGAAGAAGAAGCTCGACTCATAAGAAGAGAAGAGAAGATGGGAGCAACTAAAGATCAAGCTCTCACCATCCAAAGAAGATCCCTCAATCGATGAAGAATATGAAGAGCTCAACTCTTGAAGAACCTCTTATCCACCTTAACATTTGGATAAGAAATGATGCTATTATGAATGAAGAAGACAATGAAGTTGAAAGCTCAAGATGAAGTCTACCCACAAAACAAATAAAGATAAGTATTCAATTGTCAGTTCATGATATTGTTTTGTTATGCATTTGTTTATATTCAATTGATGTATTATGCATGATAGAATGTTTGCATGAATGATAGTATACTACTAATATGCATGTGATCCGTAAGTAGCTCATGGTGCTATACAACTCTCCATTGCTACTTATCTAGAATGAAACCTCTTTGCTGACATATTGGATTAGTGCACAATCTCAATGTTGTCCTGGTAGAGATGGAAGGAATCTAGAAAAGTTTCTGTGAGATATGGATGAATGTTGTATTGGTTAAAGTAGTTGCATGATCATATATTTATGCATAATAATTTTCAAGTATGAACATTCCTTCTGAAATTTTTCTAACCATACAAATGCATTTGGCTTGTAGGAAAGATCGCATACAAGCAAAGAAGGATGAGACTTGTTCTAAAAAACAAGTGACGACATTTCAAAATGAAAAATAATATGATGAATGCAGCGAAATCATTGATGCAGAACATTCCAAGAACAAAGGGAAGATCAATTCAAGAAGAATCATGTCTAGGATGCAGTATCGTTACGTGAAGGGAAATTCATAGTTCCATCATGTAGTAGATGGAAACATCATGGGTTACAAGGCATAGACTACGAAGAGACATTTGCAGCCACTGGAAGTGAAGTCACATGACATGCATAATCATCTATGCAAATGAAATAAGGCCTTGTATGAGTTCAGAAGACACCCATGGGATAACACATACATGATGAGATTGATGAAGATCTGAACCTATGCTACAAGGTTGATAGAGGATGACAAGCTCATAGATGGGTGTGAGAAGAACTTTTGAAAAAGTTCAAGATAGAGGATCTTGGTATCCAGTGATCCTAGATGGATACATAGAATATTAGTAGTAGAGGAAGCTACTTGTCACTCTGGTACAAAATGTTTTAGTGCATAAGAGTACGGAAGACAGAGGGAGTATGATGCTTCAAAGGGAGTGACTACAGAATATCCTAAAGTTTGACATGATACGACAGGATGGATAGATTATTGATGACTCTGGGCTTTACCAAGAGTAAAGAATATTCCAACCTTTACTACAAGGTTGAAGATGGAAACCCAGTGATGCTCCTACTATATGTAGATGATCTATTTGTGACAGGTATGGATGGGTTGATTGTTGATATGAAGAGAAAGCTTGCTGCCGATTTTGAAATGAAGGACTTGGGTATGATGCATTATTTTTTAGGTATGGAGGTGTGGTAGAGTGTAGATGGAATCTCCCTTGGACAAGGTAAGTATGCAATAGAGATAGTGAAAAGGTTTGGGATCATGGACTGCAAGGCTATGGCCACACCTATGGCATCGAACCTGAAGCTATTGAGCGATGCTTCATCGAAGTTGGGTCATGGTACGATGTATTGTCAGATGATTGGGTCCTTGATGTACCTAATGAACACTAGACCAGATATTTGCTTTGTTGTGAACACCTTAAGCCAATTCTTGATAGATCTGAGACATGTTCACTTGATTGCTACAAAGCATATTCTGAGATACCTGAGAGGTACAATTGATTATGGGTCAAGTACGATATGAATTAGAAGATTAACCTAGAGGGTTATGTTGATTTAGATTGGGAAGGTAGTGCCATCGATAGGAAGATCACTTCAGGATGTTGCTTCAGTATGGGATCAGGTGTGATCTCTTGGTTTAGCAAGAAGCAATCCTGTGTGGCACTGAGTACAGCTGAAGCAGAGTATGTCATAGCTTGTTCATCTAGTTGTGAGGTAGTATGGATTAGAAAGCTATTGTCCGATTTATTTGATCTCCAGCTTAATGCTACTTGTATACATTGTGACACTCAGAGTTGTGTGAAGTTGTCAGAGAACCTAGTGCTCCCTGACAAGTCAAATCATATCGAGATCAAGTATCACTATATTAGGGATATGGTGCAGAGGGGAGTAGTGAAGCTCTAGTATATTGCAACGGACGATCAGATAGCTGATGTGTTGATGAAGCCATTGGCCAGAGTGAAGTTTGAGTACTTCAAGGAGAAGCTTCATGTTCTCTAGATTGAGGTCCCTTCCAAGGGGAAGTGACGAGTCTAGAAGCCACTCTGATGAGCAGGTTAGATGTAAGGGCTGAGCCATTCTATCATGGTGAGAGGATTGGTTCCTTCCATGTTAGATATGAGTGTTGAGCCATTTTGATATGACTGTAGGATTGGTTCCTACATGATCAGATATAAGGGCTATTGCCATTGTTGGAATGGAGCTACCTGGTGAGTTGCCAGGAATACTTGGTCTTGGATTGAGGGCCTTTCTAATATGATTGTAAGATGTAGTCTTACATGATCAAATGTGAGCGCATGGCCATTCTGATGTGATTGAGAGATGTGTTCTTACTTGATCAGATATAAGGGTTGTTGCCTTTCTGATGAGTAGGTCAGATGTTAGTGCCAACCATTTTGATGTAGGATTAGTTCCTACACAGATGTAAGGGATACCACCTTTCTGACGAGGAGGTCAGATGTGAGTGCTAACCATTCTAGTGTGGGATGAGATCTTACATAGATTTAAGGGCTATCGCCTTTCTGACAAATAGGTCAGATGTGACTGCCGACCATTCTAATGTGACTGTAGGATGAGGTCCTACATGATCAGATGTAAGGGCTACTTCCTTTCAGATGAATAGGTCAGATGTGAGTGCCAACCATTCTGATGTGACTGTAGGATGAGGTCCTACATGATCAGATGTAAAGGTTACCTCCTTTCTGATGAGGAGGTCATATGTGAGTGCCGGTCATTCTGAGGAGTAGGTTATATTTAAGGGATACTACCATTCTATGAATGGAGGCACCTGGTCAGTTACCAGGAACCCTTAGTATAGGACTGAACACCTTTCTGACAAGTCAAGGTCAGATGTAAGTGCTGTGCCCTTCTGGCGAGTCAAGGTCAAATGTGAGTGCTGGCCATTCTGATGAGTAGGTCAGATGTAAGGGCTACCAAAGACCTACAAGGAGGTAGGCCTACACCCAGCATGAAAAATGGATAGATCTGTAGAAATTCCTATGACAAGAAGAATCATGAGATAGCACATATGATGATGACCCACTGATGATCAAGATGGAGCTATGATCCAGATCCAGTTATGATGTCTCCAAGATGATCCAAATCGAGTGATGATTCAGATCCAGTAGTGATGATCAAGATCGAGCTATGATCCAGATCTAGTGATGATGACCCAGTGGTGATCCAGATCTAGTGATGATCTAGATCCAGTGATGGTGATCCAGATCGAGTGGTGATCCAGATCGAGTGGTGATTCAGATCCAGTGATGGTGATCCAGATCCAGTGATGATCCAAATCTAGTGATGATGATCCATATCTAGTGATGATGATCTAGTGATGATGATCCAGATCTAGTGATGATGATCCAGTGATGATCTAGATCGAGTATGATCTAGTGATGATGGTCCAGATCGAGCGATGATCCAGATCCAGATGAAGATGACTTGAATATGAAGATGAAGAGAACTTGATGATGACCTAGATGATACAGAGAAGAATACTTGTGCTAAAAATTGTGTCGAGAGAATACCTTCCTAGTTAAGAGGGAGTGTTGATGTATATGTAACTTTGGATTGTATTCACTTGTATTTCTTATGTATTGTAACCTGATTTTTATTCTGGGATGTATTTGTAATGTACTTGAGTCATGTCATACCCCGATGTTCTGATCAGGAAGATCTATAATGTAAACAAGTCATGTCAAGTCATTGTGGGTAACCCTCCTATTGGTCAAAGGTTAAAGTCCCCATAGTTGTGGGGCCCTAGGGTTATTAGACTATCCTAGTGAAGTCAACCCTAGGTGAGTCATTGTAATTTGGGGAAATAGTCCCCACCATCAGGGATAATTTTAGGGGCGAATTTTAGCCCAGTGGGCTATTTTTCCATGTTTTTCTCCCAAAAAACATTCGCCATTTTTCATTTTTTGAAGCCCTGTTTCGCCCAATTTTGATGGGGTAAATTTTTTTCACCCTAAAAATCGCCAAATTATTATATAAACGATATAAAATCCTTGGGAATTAAAATATTTTTTGAAAAATATCGCCAATCATTTTATAGTTGGCGTATTAAAAATTGGTAATATTCACCAACATTTATACACTTTTAAATAAGTATGGTTCCTTAAAATCATCCTTGCCCACCATTGTGTTACCCTCCTATTGGTCAAAGGAGGCAAAGTCCCCACAAGTTGTGGGGCACTAGGGCTATTAGACACTCCTAGAGATTTTGGCTCTAGTAAGTAATTGTTAAGTGAGGAAGACATGTTGGAGTGGATTTCAAGTGAACAAAGGAATATAAATAGAGAGTGAGCCTCTCTATTTATCACACACACACTCACTCATTGGAGCACATGAGTGAGAGGAGAATTTACTGGGGCAAGGGAGAGACTGCTGCTGTCGGGAGATCATCTTTATGTCTTTGGGTTTTACTTTTGGTGTTGATTCTATCTCTAAGGAAGTTGCGGGGTTTTCTCCTTTATGGTTTCCCTGAGGAAAATTATTTGTGTCTCTTGTCTCTTGTTTTGTGCTTGTGTTTTATTGATGTGCATGTTATTTTCTCAGTTAAAGATCCTAAGATCATAATGGTAGCTTGAATGATAAAAATCTAACAGAATTCACATACAAGAATCTGGGGAATTAGTCGACTTGGATGATTCTATTCCATATTTTGCAAGCAATAAGTACATATGAGTAACAAACTTACTCAACATGATGACATGATAGAGGAGGATAGTAGATGTAGAGCCCTTTACTGACCACGTGAAGGAACTACATGACTAGGTGAAGCGACATCTTGAGAAGAGCAATTCCACCTAATAACTAAGAGCTAAGTCCAATATTTTGTAGAAGGTGACTTATTGTATGTACAATTAAGGAAGGAGAGGTTAACATGAGGAAAATATGACAAATTGAAGTTAAAGACGTTATGGTTGTGCAAGATCTTGAAAAATATATCGGATAATGCCTATGTGCTTGATATTCTAGAGGATACGTGTATATCACTAACATTCAATGTTTTCGATATGTCCATGTTTGAAGAAGGGTTAATGAGCGATGGAAGGGAAATTTACGACTTGCTGAGACAAATTGCAGTTCAGTCAAAGGATGAAGTCCCATAAGTACTCAATTAACTTGAAGTTGGGATAACCAGAAGCCAAAATAAGAAGGAATACTTGGTTCAATGGGTCAATAGGGACTTGGAAGATGTGACATGGGTTTCAGAAGAAGAGCCCAACCGACTATAGGATCATGAGAAAATCACTTTGTAACCTAGGAGGTTGATGTAGGGGCATATGCGCCTAAAGTAAGTAGTCGAAGTTAATTGATGGAAGAATCCTAGATGACATTGATGACCTCTAGTGGAATGGGAAGAAAGGTCGGCGAGAGAAATATTCGACGAAGGAAAGGTCGCTTAAAGAGAGTTAAATGGAGAATAAGTGCATTAGTTTCGACCATGAGTGGTTGGTGACCGACAAAAAGGGTTTGAAGTGGTCGTTACAATATTTTGACCAAAACTTAAGGATACATCAAGAACTAAAGCTGACTAACTGCAGTAGGTGAAAGGACTGACTATTTTCCAGAGTCTATGAAAAAAGTAGTTGGGGAATTTGAAATGGTTGCAGGTCAATTACGATGGTTGTTGTAGGGAATCCAAATGGAAAACTATGCGAAGTAATACAAAGGATGTATTTAACAGAATTCATGGTGATTCCTAGAAGTAGGTGGAATTCTATAAGGATATCAGCGTATTGTGCCTTGAGCTACGGCTATAAATACCAGTGGACATTCATAGTAAGGGTTGTTGTTGGTTAAGTGATGTTCAGTTGTGGTGAAGGGCATAGTTTAGAGATAATTTTCATTCCTTTCTATAAAAATGGAGCTGATAAGTGAACACTATGTGTGTTTAGCATTGAGGACGTAACATTCCCTCTTGCAGTTCTTTGTTTGGTTGATTCCCATTTAGACTAGTCGAGTAGAGATGCACATTGCAATTTCTTTGTAAAAATAGATTGTTTTCTATTTGATTGAAAGCCATAAGATCTGTAATAATTTGTGTTGTGTACATTGATATGTGTTCAACCACCCAGGTTAGGTATGAACCATGTTTCAAATCAGTTATGACTCTATTAATATTTGTCATTATATTTGTTTTCACTGACATAAATGGTCTTTCATAGGCAAGGAAATATTTTGTAATGTGGCCATATGGTCGAAATTATCGTGTAGAAAGAGTAGATGTAAAAAGAAGATGCTTTGATTGTGGCATCATAGTTGATTTCAAGAAATCCACTCGAGTAATATTAGAAGATAAGAATATCATTGAAGGGAATCTACAATATGTTGCGAAAATAAAATAAATTATTGAGATGGGTTACTTCTCTTTTAAATATTATATTTTTAAGTATAGATTGTATGAATCATTTGAGAGGACACAAATAAATGATACCCATTGTGGATTGTTTTATATAGATTCATCAAGGTTCCTATAGCAGAATAAGGATCCTTATTGATCTAGATATTGGGGGATGACAACTAGGAGGATTGAATGACAAAAGAGGAGGATATTAAAGCTGCAAAATTGTTAACAATTGATCCATAGCGTAACATAGATAAACATAGAGTAAATAGGCCAGATGGAGAGGTGAGGTTCAAATAGGGTTCTTTGAGCCTCACCTATCAAATTATACTAAGAAAGACACTCAGAACCAATAACTCAAAAATAACTTAAGAGAATAAAAGAAAGGTTGGATGCCAAAAATTCTTGAATGATTTATTGAGAAGGCATAGATCCTTTTTATAACATTATTACAATGTGCTTTGGGGCCATACCATAGGACAAAACCATGGGTTGTAAAATACCATGGTTGGAGGGTGTCCTCTCCATTTAATGATTTTATGAGGAATGGGAAAGGGTGGAATATCCATTTAATTATTTTATCACTTATACATATAAATTTAGACCATATTCCCCATGAAATTTAGATCATTCTTCCCTCCTTAGAAAATGATGGTCCCATCATTTAATTTTGAAAAGAGACCCATGGTTACAATGTGCCAATTTCCAATGAAGATGAGGGTTTTGTGAGGTTAAACCATAACCATGGGTTTTATGTGGTTGACCCATAACTGTGACCATGACCATGAGTTTTGTGGTTGACTGCTAACCATGGGTTTTCTGTGGTTGACCCATAATCGTGGGTTTTGTATGGCTAACCCATAACCATGAGTTTTGTTTGGTTGACCCCTAACTGTCGTTTTTATTTGGTTGACCCCTAACCGTCATTTTTGTTTTTGCTGGCCCTTAACCATGATTACATTTCATAACCACGGTTTTTGTGTGATTGAACCATAACCATAACTATGGGTTTTGTGTGGTTGACCCCTAACCATGGGATTTGTGTGGTTAACCCATAACCATAATCATGGGTTTTATGTGGTTGACCCATAACCATGATTACATAATTGTGGGTTTTATGTGGTTGAACCATAACCATTATTTTTTTGTGGTTAACCCATAACCATTGTTATAATAGGATTTAATAAAAGTCCAAAAATTGAAAAACTTATGATCTTTGGTGTAATTGATATCTTGCTCCAAATCCATTCATAGCTTTTGATGTAGATGATGTAACTGAATTATGTTGAAGACACATTTGAGATATCAAAGAGACCTTTCCATCCATATAAAATATTTTCTTTGTGGTACCCCAAATAATGAGAAAATGTATGACGAATCTCAGAGGATGCTCGCCCGCACTGTTCTTGCAGATATATGTTGCTTCAATCGATTATATCTCTCAAACCATAAACATAAATGAAAAACCACAAAATACCCATTTTAAATGAAGGAAATACCTTTCCAATGAGATATGGTATATCCTTTGAGTTTTTATGTGTAGTCCATGGTACTTTTTAAATTTGTTGTACATGAGGTTGTATTGTGTACAAGCATGTGCCACTTCAAACAAGCATATCTCACAAACCAGGAAGCCAAATGAAAAACCACAAACTACCCATTTTAGCTAACAAAATTAATTTCAAATGTGATATGGAATACCCCTTGAAACAACTTGTAGAGATCACAACATATCTCTAAATTTTTTAAAAGTGGGTCATCCTCCATAGATTGATGAGTGTAGGTTACTAAGGGTTTGTAGAGCAACACAAAGTGTTGTAGAGATCATGGAATCTACATATGAAACATAGAAACCAATGTATGGAATAAAAAATAAACTATAAGAGTATCAAAAGGAGGTTGTGAATTCCTATAGATATTCGAATATAAACTATTCTTAAACCCTCATTCCCATGGAATGGTTACCTTCTCTAATACCACTGACTAATATCTTGGGGGTTGAGACCAGGGAGGCTTGAATGCCAAAAGAGGAGGAGATTAAGTATGCTAAATTATTAACAATTGATCCATATATTAACATAGATAAACATACATTAAATAGGCCACATGGAGGGGTGAGGCTCAAAGAGGGTTGTTTGAGCCTCACCTCTCAAATTACACTAAGAAAGACACTTAGAACCAATAACTCAGAAATAAATTAATGGGAGAAGAGAAAGGTTGGATGGAAAAGTTCCTTGAATGCGTTATTGAGAAGGCATAGAGGTTTTTTATAACATTATTACAATGTGCCTTAGAGCGATACCATGGGTTATCAAATACCATGGATGGGAGATCTTGGTCTCTCCATTTAATTCTTTTATGATGAATGGGAGAGGGTGGCCTCTCCATTTAATGTTTTTATGACTTATACATATGAATTTAGATCACATGCCCCCTGAAATTTAGATCAGTTATGTTTTACCGATTCATTGTGAGAAGCTATTTCTTTAACTCAAACAAGAAGCTATACTAAAGATCATCTTTTTTGTAAGTAAGAAAAAATTATAATAGTTAAATCAGAGAAGAGTACATAGTATTCAAAAAATATGGTCTGCCCAGTGAATAGATTACTCAGCCACCATATATTTAATCCCAAGACTTCTTAAAACTAACAACCCCCCCCCCTTCCCCAACAAAAATGAGATATTTAATTTCCTCGTTACATAATTGATTGGAGAAAACAACCCATTCCCGACAATGCCTACTACATAAATTCTACCCAATAATCTAAATAGAGTGACTATATCATAAAACATAGAAAAATATTGAGAAACATATCCCATGAACCAACATCAACACTCTTGGACAATACCATCACCTAGAGCATATCTGGATTAACACAAATGCCTCAAACGAGTGTAAGTACTTACATCATATTTCTTCACCAATTTTTGTCACCAAAAAACACCCACTAACCATGACCTCCTAGAGTTGTCAAACCCGCACCATAGCTAGCAATTGAAGGGGGGGGGGGAGCTGAATCACCAATTTGAGAGAAATAAGATCAATATTTTCATGCATCAGTCGACTATTGCAGTTATGATCCTTCTAAATAGTCATCATCTTTACATCCCTCATCATCTTATCTTCCCTATCCATCAAAACATGCAATATTAATCCTTTCATGTCCCAGTAAGTTTCTATGATGTTATCATAAGAAGAAAGTCGATCAAGAATTGAGCCTAGTACTGTGACCCATTTCACTGCCTCCTTCTTAATTTCTTCCATATGCATGGGATTGAACTGAACCCATAGGTTCTTCTCTACCTATTCAATCTCTTCTCGAATGATGGGAGGGATTCTCTCTTTAAAGAAGCAAGTTTCTTTCACATCTTGATTCTTCTCAGGAGTAATCCTCGCAACCTTCACTTTTTCTGCCAGCTTCACATCCCTTATTGGATTCCATCCTATCGGTTCCATGAAAAATCTCCATGAGAATAGAATCTTTACCACCCACAACAAATTAGGTAAATCAATCGAAACGAGAAGAGAATGGGAACTTCGGTTAGGAAAGTTCTAGCTACTCTTAATGAGAAGCCTTCATATTTAGGATGTAATTTTCCTAAAATTGCAGGGTGATCCCTACCGATCCACCATATTTCCTCATCAAATTATCATAATGTGTACTCTGATCGAGGACCTGGCCATCACCTATTCGTATCATGAATTGAGATGGAACTTAAATGCTCACTCGGAGGGAGGTTAACATGGTTTCTATAAAAATTGTCCCAATGAGTTGGGTCGTGATTACAAACAAGTGTCTACATGAGCTTCCATGTGGGTCCTATCCCTAGACCCAACCTCTAGACTTGTGTCCTCGCCATGTTTAGGTACGCGTAGCAGATCATGTAAAGAAAAAAAGGAGAATTGAATATCCCATTCTAAATCATGAAACCAAGAAAATTGTCCTTATCTATATCTATTTTTATTACTTTCTCTCAAGTTGGAAAGGTGATCGACCACCTTGTTCCCTTCATGTTTGACATGGAAAAAATTCCAAGCGTGAGGGACATTCAAGCAAGCCGCAAGCTTTTCCATCCTATAGGAAAGGCACCAATTGTTCATCACCTTGAAAATCCATTACTCATTCTGCAACTGCCTCACCATTTGGATGATGACATTTGAATATCCCTCCACTACTATTGGCTCCCATCCCTTAATCGTAATCAATCTAAGACCATATAGCAAGCCTTCCATCTCTGTAATGTTATTTGTTTTGTGTCCAATGAAACCATGATAAACCTATAATATACCACCATTTGAGTTGCTAATCACTCCACCATAGCTTCCATACCTTGGGTTTCCTTTCAAATCTCCATCAAAGTTTAATTTGAAATGGCAGATAGGAGGAGGAATCCAAACAGAACCACTAGTTGAAGGGGATTTTTTTGGTTTGATCCTAACCCAACCTCTAATTGAATTTTTTATACCCCATCTAGATAGAATGATTTTTGTCCCATATCCCATATCGTAGTACTTTGCATTCCATATCGTTACCTTAATCATTTCCTTTATGCGAGTATCGAGTATGCTCCAAATCTGTCTAATTGTGCCTTTAGTTCCCCTTCTAATCCTTACATATTTCCCACTTAAGTAACCCTAAGAAGATAAGCTAAATGTTTAGAATTATTAAATTATGGAAGGATTTTGTTTCCCATTCTTTGAAGGTTTGATCAAGGTGGGATCTAATCGGATTCTATCTGCAAAATATCTTTTCTCCTCTATCCCAAAACACCACAAATATTGGGCAGGAATCAAGAAAGTGGTTCATGATTTCCCCCTCACAACTACATAGGGGGTGGAGAAATAGGTCAAACACTCCATATTTCATCATATTTTCCCTTGTTTATATTCCTCAGTATATGACAAGACAAATGAAAATGGTCACCTTTTGACAAGGGTTAAGACTCCAAATATTCTTCTAAATATCCTAAGCTTCGGCTCCTTCCTTGTTTGTCTAGATATAATAATATTCCTTAGTCTTGAAGGACCCTTTCGATTGGAAAACACAATGAAACTTATCGATTCTTTATTGTATGCATATTTTTCTGTCTTGTAGGACCTCTTGCAATATAGGGATCTCGTCCCTCCTAGAATCTCTGACTCCACAAATTGAGAGGGTTGTGTTCATGGTAATCCTCATCATCCTGCTTCTCTTTCCAAAATTAGAATACCTTAAACAATCCTATCTCCCTTTCTCTATCCCATCCAATCTCCATATTTTCATGCATCATGATCTTGCACATCTATTTCTATGAATAATCCCAAATGTTTTCCTCTTTCCCATTTCTGACCACCTAGAAACTATGATTTTGGATGATGCTTCTCCTAGCTAGGGATTTCTTCCAAATATGAGAACATTTTGTTTCATCATTGAACCAAATGAGTTCCATTACTTTCCTACCTCCCACATACTTCATATTCCATAACTTTTCCCATGCATCCTCTGAATGAGTGACCTAGTGCCACCATATTTTAGATCCTAGAACTTCATTATTATTTTCTAGATCACAAATTTCTATAACTCCTCGATATTTTGGTTGATAGATATAGTCCCATATCATGAAATACCATGTGTTCTTGGCTTGATTACATCCCATGAACAATTGGCATTGGATACCCATTATCTCCTTAAGAAAAACCTTTGAGTCTGCCATAACTAAGAACAGATAAATGGGCATTGCTTGAATCAGTAGTTCAACCAAAACAATTCAACATGCTAAGTTGAGTGGTCAAAATTCCCAATTGGCCAATTTCTTTTGCATTCGATCCAACAGATCATCCCATGAAACTTTTCTAATTACTCCCTCTGCCAACGGAGGACCAAGATATTTGGATGGAAGGGAGCTCCCTTGGAACTCCAAAATTTGAATGATGTTTCTCCAAGTAATCCTTGGATTATGGAAGAAAAAACCTGATATTTGTCATTATTAATTTCCAATCGTGATGCCTTATAAAATAAGGTCAGACATTTCTTAAAGGCTCTAGCTTCTTGAAAATATGGGTGACCCATCAAAATCATTTCCTCCATAAACTATTGACGTGTATAATTATATGCCCCTGCATGTATAGTGTCATCCCCTTAATTTCCCTCATTTCCACCATAGTTTTAATCATATTACCCATGCCTTCATCCATTAGGGTGATGAGGAAAGGGGATAAAGGGTCTCCTTGTCTGATGCAACGATATTGGATAAAAGTACTAATGGGAGCATGATTGAGCAAGATGGAGAAGAAAGTGGTGGAGGTTAAGTTCATTATATATTCTATCCAATCTTGTTGAAAACCATATGCAATCAACATCTCCTTCATAAAATTCCAACTTATCTTATCATGAGATTTGGAGATATCTAGTTAGAGAAACATTCAAGGACTTTTAGTGAATTTTAGAGAGTGAATAACTTTAACTTCATGAACAAGGATAGCCCCATCCAGAATATGATGACCTTCCACAAAGCCTGATTTTTTTGAAGCTACCAAATTAGGAAGGATAGGTTTCAAATTTTCATTGATATTAGTGATAATATTGTAGATAACATTACATAGTGCTATGGGTATTTATTTACTTGGTGAGTTATCTCCTTTGAATTTAGGGATGAGGGAAATAAATGTCAAGTTGGAGACCTGCAAAAGTCCCTGATCTTTTTGCAATTATTCAACAATATTCCATACATCCATATTGATTAGGTCCCATAAATGATGAAATAAATTGGTTGTAAAACCATTGTGACCCATATCCTTACCCTCCACCATTTGATGGACAACTTCCGCAACTTCCTGTAGATCCACTGGTTTCATCAATAAATCATTCTAAACCTAGGTAATTATATTAGGAATATTACTGGTTATTTTTTCTATGTTTGGATCTATCTCTTTTTTCTTTCTTAATGATGGTTTCAAGGTAGTTAACTAACTCTTCTTTCATATCTTCCCTAGTTTACGCATACTGGCCCAACTCTTTTTTTAGCCTCACAAGGCTATCCTTTTTCCTATTTTGAATCATAGAGTAATGAAATAATTTTGTGTTTTATTCTCTCCCTTGATGCCATTGATTCCTTGAAATATGCTTCCAGTATATCTCTTCCTGGTTTTTCCTGGCACTTAGCTAATCCAAAGTTTGTTATTCCTTAAGCTTCAACTCTTAATTATACCCAACATTCATTCTATCCCTCTTAATCTCTTCCAACAACTTGACAAGAAATTTATATCATTAAAAATATCACCAAACTCCTCCCTATTCTAGGTATGGATCCCTTCTTTCAACTCTTTCATTTTTTGGTTAAATTGGTACAATTGTGTTCCCCTTGGGTTATCCAACTCCTCCCACCATTGTTGGACTAATGATTGGAAGTATTTGTGTTCAATCCAAAACTGTTCAGACCAAAAAAAAATTATTTTTTAGGGTCCACTACCTTCCCATAATATGAGAATTGATTCACAGTAGGATCTAGGATCCAAGGGGACGCTCACAATTCGATATTACTCACAAAATATGCACAAAACAACTGGAAGAGTGAAAATAGCCTACACAAATGTAGTCACTAATTGATATTATTATTATTTTCCAACATGTAAGTATGTCAAGAACATGTTTATATTAAAATAGGGATAAATCATGTGGCCTTGTAGGCCATATGGATGCATACAGGTGTCATCTCATTATTTGATCCTCAAACTCCCCTAGGTGGACCAATCAGCTTATTAATCATCCCAAACGATCATGAATGCAAGTGTTAACGAGGGTGAGACATGATGGAACACAAATTGAGGCATTCTAGGAGTGGGTGATAACATCAGTGAGTGATAGTGGCCCAACGAGGCAATAAATTCCCAAGGAATGACAAAAACCACCAAAAACATGCACTAGCACCTCAAGTAAAACACAATCCCTGAATATGTGGATATGGGAGTGCACCAAGGTTGAATCTCATCAATGAGGGAACCTGGGTTTTCATAACGATCAACTTGTATTTCCTCAACTATCATAATGATCAACCATGAGCTCCTCAACTATCAGTAAATGATCAAATTAGTCTAAGTCTTGACCATAGAACATTTCATAGAAGCAAATGAAATGTGTAAGATCATGGTACTAAGGTTGATTATTTCTCTAACACCCCCCATTATGCATAACTTATTACAATTTATCCAAAATATTATTGAGGACTTGGCAACTAAGGCTCAAGTGACCTCATACAACAAAAAAATTATTTGTCCATAAAATCCAAGGTAAGGAGGAAAACCACATGGGAACAAACACCCCCATATAAAATGGAAATGGAGAAAAATATGAAAGTGAATAAGGTCCATCACCATGTTTAACCCACTCCAATAAGGGATCTCAGATAGGTGAATGTCTTCTCTATGAATCTCTCGATGAATATGTCAGCAGTTTTCTCTACAGACGAGGAATAATGCAAGGCTATCACCTGGTCATACACCAATATTTAGATGTAGTGAATGTGTATCTCAATGTGTTTGGTCCTATACATATGCATTGGATCAGTTTAAATATTCATTTCACTTTTATTATCACACCAAATTATTTTGGGTGAATCAAATGCAACTCCAAGTTCCCGATGAATACCTTGCAACCACACACATTATGTAGCTGCATTCACTGCTCCTCTATACTCTAGCTCAACCGAAGAGAGGGATATGGTGTGTTGTTTCTTTATTGAACAGAATATGGTACCATGTTCAATCATGAATACAAAACTTGAAGTGGAATTTCTTTCAATGTGATCACAAGCCCAATCAGAATCGATAAATCCAACTAGTTCTAGTGGAGAACTAGTACCATAGTGTACCTTGAAATGTATGGTTCCTTGCACATAGTGTAGGATCCTTTTGGATTCCTTCCAATGGATCTCATGAGTCTTATGCATATAAATTTCTACATCACCTATAGCATATGTCAAATCTGGATGAGAGTGTGTAAGATATAGTAGACTCCCAACTAGTTGTCTATACAATGAGTTGTCCACCAATGGAGATGCACCAAATTCACCTAGTTTAATTCTAGAAAGGAATGGGCACTTTTTTTCCTTAAATTCATCCATTTTAAAATTCAATAACAGGTATAAAACATAATTTTTTTGGATGAACTTCATCCATTCTTCATATTGATCAATTTCCAATCCAAGAAATTGCTTCAACAATCCAAGATAAGTCATGGAGAATTCACTATACAAAGAAGACTTAATTGATCCAATTTATTTAGTGTAGATACCTGTAATAAAAATATCATAAATATATAGAAATATGACCTGAAATACATCACTAATATGTTTCAAGTACACTTTAGGATCATATTTATGTCTCTCAAATCCAAGCAAGAGCATAAAATTGTCCATATTGGCATACCAAGCCCTGAGGGCTTGTTAGAGGCCATAGAGAGACTTACTTAACTTGCATACAAGTGAAGGGTCCTCAATGAAAACTTTAGGTTTATTCATAAATATCTCCTCTCTAATCTCACCATGAATAAAGCCATTTTTTACATCCATGTGGTGAACCTCCCAGCACTTAGATGCAACAATGGTTAAAACTAGCCAGATAGAGTCCATCTTTGCAACTAGTGAAAATGTATCTTTATAGTACACTCATTAGACTTGAGAGAAGCCTTTGGAAATGAAACTGGCCTTATACTTGATATATGAACCATCAGCATCTACTTTTTTCCTATATACCCACTTGCATTGCACGAGTTTTCTCTTGGAGGGAATGGGAACCAATTCCCAAGTCTCATTGTCTCGCAATGAGTTGAACACTTCTTGCATGGTTGCTTACCATTTTGCATCAAGTGATTCCTACTGATATGTTTTAGGATCATATAAACCATCATAAATCATCGCTCAACAATATTCAATTCACATGTAGAGAAAGCATTGTGAAATTGAGATCTAGTCTTTCTAGGATCTAGCAGATTACCAACTAAATCCTCAACTGCTTCAATAGTTTTCTCATCCAATTTTGGCCAAATGGGTGAGTCATGATATGAATGTATTTCATCATCATATTCATAAATATCATAATCATAAATATTAGAAAAATAATCATCACTTGCACCATCTTGGAGTGGAGGATGTGAGCACTCCTCTTGAGCAAATTCAGTCTCTTCTATAAATTATTCCTTGAATTGCACACTCCTTTCAATGAAGGTCTTCTGAGATGAGTTATCAAAGAGCTTGTATCAATTTAAATATTTCACATATCCAACCATAGTGGATTCCTTTATTTTAGGTTGCAAGGCCTTTCTCTTCTCTGGAGGAATCCTAGCCCAATCCTTTGAGCCAAAGAACCTGAAATGAGAAACACTTGGCTTGTGACCCATCCAAGCCTCATATGTTATTTTCCCATACAAATATTTGTGAGGAGATATGTTTTGGATGTCTGTATCATATTTTATGGCTTCATCTCATGTCTTAGTATTCAATTTTTTTTCTTCCAACATAAAGGTTTCCATCTCCTTGAGAGCCTTGTTCTTGTGCTCTGCCACACCATTTTGTTGTGGTTTGTAGGGCACTGAATGCTGCATTTGGATGAAACATTATTCAAAATGATGTTCTAAACTCTTTTTCACATACTCCTTTCCATTTTCAGCCTGAATTACCTTGATCTTGTTCCCACATGCATTCTCAACCATGGATTTCCAAACTTTGAGAGTCTCAAAAACTTCACATTTGAGTTTGAGAAAGTATACCCAGAAAAACCTTGAGAAATGATCTATGAAGGTCAACACATACCTTGATGATCCATAATAGGGTGTGGGAAGAGTCCCAATGAGGTTTTACTGAACCAAATCAAAGCACTTGGGCATCTCTCCTTTCTTTCCCTTTCTCATAAGTGCGCTCTGGATGCTTTCCCTTGAACATCCTATGCATGTTCCATTCGAGAGCTTAATAGAAGGAATACCTTACACCATTACTTCTTTGCTCAATACCTAGATCAGGTACCTATAGTTTAGATTTTTTATATCTCTCATGCCACAATTTTCCTGTCTCATTGGCATGAGTCAAGAGTGCATTCCCTTGAGAGTAGGGGAGGAAATGAGAGAATTTGTACATTCTTTCTTCATGGTCAACAACAGCCAAAGCCACAACCTTTCATGTTGATATATCTACTATATCCACTACATTTGGATCAAATGTTACTCTTTTTGGATTCTCCAGTGTGTGTCATTTACTACAACGAGAGTAGGTTCCCTGCTATATCTGGTACAAAGAAAACATTACTGAAGTACCCATGTTCTTGATTAATCCTTGCAATCTCATTGGCTTGCATTTCTGAATCATCACCCATTTGAACAGATGGACCACTGTGCGAAAACTTGGTCGAGAATTAGTCTTCTATGGAGGCCATATTCCTGGAAGCTTCTGAATCTATGATGAAGGAAGAAGGGTCTGAAGAAACAAAAACCAAAGCATAGCACCTTTCTTTATTGTCTGAGCCTAAAACTCCATCCTTCTTCCTTGTTCCCTCAGAAAGTGGGATGTTGTTCTTCTCAATAAGTTGTGCCATCATTTCTATGGCATTCTTCATGTATGCACTCTCTGGATGCCACCCCTTCTTCTCTTGCTATATCAAATTCTTCTTTCCTTTGGTTGGATTCAAAACACTGGAAGCAAGGGCTTGCTCCTTACTGGATTTGATGGTTACCATTTTCACTACCTTGTCATTCTCTTGATTCAATGACTCCATGAAGTCATCCAGTGAAGGCATGCACCAGTTTTGAGCTGTGAGATTTCTAGAGTGGAATGTGGATACAAAAACTGAGTACTATGGCCCTAGATTAGAAATTATGGACAATATGAGTTATTCCTCCTTCTTCACTATGGCACATTGCTTGAGCTGAAGAACCAAGGATTTGATATTGGTGAAGAAGTCCTAGATTGTCTCCAAGTGAGCTAGACTCAGTGAGATTAGCTCATTTTCGAGCTCGTGACCTCTCATCTCATCGGTATTCCTGAAAAATGCCTCAAGATTGAGTCATACTTCATTGGGATTTCATAGACTGTCTACATGGAAGAGTAAGTCTCTTGAAATCTTGAGACAAAGCATTCCAAATGCTTCATCAAGCCTGTTGAATAAATTCAATTTATCCATAGTAGAGTTTGGTTCAACTTTTGTCCCCATGGTGACCCTATATAGGCCATTTGACCTTAGCTAAATAGCCATTTCTTCCATCTATTCCAAACAATTTAATGTGGTCATCAAAACATGTGTTTTCTCCATTTCTACTTACGCACTGGGCGAGAAGCTGTTCATTGTACTTGTAAAGAAAACACTTGAATCTATCTGGAAAATCCCTCAAAAATCAACTCAAACACTCTAGATTTGATTTTCAGCTCCAAAGAGCTCTGATACCACATGATAATTGATTCACAATAAAATCTAGGATCTAAGGAGATTCTCATAATTCGATATTACTCACAAAATATGGAAAAAACACCGAAAAGAGTGAAAATAGTTGTCGCATGCCCCAATTTGCAAAACATTTTATGTTTTAAGAAACATTATGTTATATTTTATTATAAAGTTTGTAATTAATGACCAAATGGGGTAAAGAATAATTGAATGTAATTGATGAATATTTTATTAATAAATAAATGAAAGATGAGACAATAGCTTAAGGAAGCTGTTAAATGAGTATTTTACTAGTCACTTAATGGAGAAGCCTAGGTTGAGAGCAGATTGAAACTTGGCAGCATCCTCAAACTACTTCTAGTTGTTGCAGGAGGCAAATTTCCTATTTTTGTGCTCATGCTCCCCAAGAAAGTGGAACAAGAGCAGGTGGCTCATTAAGTGAAAACTTACCCAAAAGACCTTGGCATTGAAGACAATTGAGGCTGCTCATTCTTGACTTGTGAACATTCTCGGTGAATGAAGTGCACAAGAAAATTTGATGGAGGGGGCTAGCTGAAGTATGTTTTGAGTAGAAATTGATGAAGGCCTGAACTAGTGAAGCTATTCTAAGCTGAGTTCATATTGCTGCATGCAGAACTGATTGACTACTGAACACTCAGTAGAGTTGCAGAAGATTACTAAAACTACATCTCTCACCCAGTACTTCTACCAACTAGACTAGGAGACAAGCTCTTGGGTCCTAATTGCAGTGCATCTTTTCTACAGGAGTTAGTTGGGAGGAATAGGTTCCTTAAGCTGTTGCCACCTCATCTACATTTCCAGGTTCTACTTGATTTATCTATCTTACTAATTGTTTATTATTATCTGGAAGGTTTGAGTTTAAGCAATGATATGTTATGTTTCTGTTCTATTGCTGCTAGGGTTAATTAAAATAATTACATCTACTATGAAAATATAGTTAAATACTATATTAGATGGATTAGGGTAAATGATTAGAATAATTTCCAATTTTACTAATAGATAGAAAAAAATACCTAACTGTATTTTTCAACACCTTTTTAAAGGTAGTACTCAAATTCACATAAAGAATCGAATGAAGTATGCATGAATGTGTTTTATTACCTTCTACAGGTTTCGTAAGAGTTATTCATATGTATGTTTTTCCTTTCTACTTTTAAACGTATTACTTAGATAGAGTAATTTATAATAACATAAACAAATCTGTATCTAGGAAAGATAAAAATATATATGTATATATATTTAGTTTGTGTGTTTAATTACACGGTAGATATAATATATCACAGTAACCTTATTACTATAGTAATTACAGACTTCTTAAAACTAGAAATTAAATAAGCAGGTTAACTAAAGAAAGAGTAAAATAGGGCTAAAAGTTTATTAAGATAAACTTCAGCATTAAACTAAGTAAAATGAAACTAGATTTACATTATAATCAAATACTAACTATGTGTTTTAAAATGAGAGAAAATAAGGTTTATAAATAAAACCTATTTAAAAGAAATGTAAAATATAAATAACTTTACCACCTCTTTTACTAAGAGAGGGGTTATTCATTTCACCCATATACAAACTAAAGCTTACATTTCTTCATCTGTATAACCTCCATAATCTAACAATTGAATATATATAATTTTATACATTATCTACAAGAACAGTGTTAACACTGTGTGCTAAATATAAACTGGAGAAAGTAATTAAAATATTTTTCAACACATAATAACTCAGAGAAATATAGTAAAAATATTTAGGTTGTATAAACAACCATTCTTTTATTCACTTACTGAAGTAAATATTTTAAAAACTAATTGTGTAAAAACATCTTCATTTTACTTTTAAACACAATAAAAGTAGATATCAATTTTACAATAACAAAAACTCTGCATAGGATAACTTAAACAATTTTGAAGAAAAACTAGAACCAATAAGAATCATACAGCTGCCATCATATTCTTTAAACCACAATATAATTCTATTATAAAAATATAAGTATAAACAGTAAGCTTCGAGTTTATTAAAAACAAAAATAGCATTTAAACCCTAGCACCATGGAATCATATCAGCTACCGCCTAAATGGCCTTTTTACAACTTAAGAGATGGCTTAATATACTGAAATAACATTGCTGTAAATCAACTATGGCCAAAAATGTCCCATAAGTAAGTTTTTAAGTCATGACTGCAAAAGCCCCAAATTTTCCATCACAAAACAACCATGAGGGCTTCGAAGAACTCTTAAACAACTTCTCACAGTATCAGCCACATGGCCTTCCAAAACGAGCACAACATAGTATAACCATGATCGAGTAGAACTCAAACAAGAAAATGGCCAGTATCAACAAACACGCCATACAACCATTGTAGGAGGTAACCCCAGGCCATACTGAGGCTTACCTGGAGGGTCATGAAGCCTACAAATTTCCTTGTGTGGTGTTTATGGTTTGTATTTCTAGCTTGGAGTATCCACTGAAACTTGCACACGTATAAACAAAACATTGAGGAAAAAACTTATAAATAACAAAGTTTATAATTTATGAAGAAGAGCAGAATAATTTATATTTTTACAAATATTTTCTTCTCACCTGAAGAAACTATCCTCGGCCTCAAAATGGGTATTGAGAATAGACCCTTACCACCAGAGCATCTACGCCGAGAAATGATGGTAACTCTGTCAATAGAAACCCCAACACAAATGTGCCATTCCGGGAACTAAAACCATGATGAGATAGAGGAAAAACCAACACAATAGGACTCAGGTAATGAAAGTAGTTAAAACCCCACACTAAACTAGAACACTCAATAAATAGTAAAAAACCCCTTTACGACAGTTTAAGAGTTGCTCTCACTCTCACTACATGAGTGCTTGAAGATTAGCACATGCATAAGCAAATTAAAGACAAGGGAGAACATGCACTAGTAGATAGAAAGAAAGGTAGTGAAGACTCACTTACACAAAGAATGGTGAAGAAGTAAAAGACTCTCACAGGTAAAGGTAAGCCATGGAATCAAGGTTTTCATTCGCAGTAGGATCAAAAGGGTGAGACCATGCGGCCATGAGCCTGCAACTTATACACTCACAAAAGAGACAAAAGGTTAGGGACAAATGCGATTTTAGGGTTTTAGGACAATTTTATATTTCCCCAAGGTCAACCAAAAACCTAATGATTGAGTAGCGACCACATGGCTCTGAAATTATTTGCAAGAGGTGGGTCTTATGATATAGTTCGACACTAGTTGAAGCAGCCTACACACAATAGTAAATGATAAATAAAACTATGTTATAACCTTGTAATAATTTTCATTATCCTTTATTATGGTTTTCATGCTTGTTATATCCCTAACGAGTAATATAGGGAGGTAGTAGTTATCCTAGGGTTTGCGTTAGGTCATACAATCTTAGAAATGGGTAAAAACCTTCACAAGGAAATCGTTCAACATTAATTTCAGAACAAACATCAATATAAGAGAAATCATATCATAGTATAAGACCTTGTAAAAGGGATTCATCTTTAAATGTTTGTATGTTTGAAAACCCAAGTTAAGGTTGAGCTTGATTTTTTTGTTAATCCACGTACTAAATTAAGTATCATTTTAAGATAGTAGTAATAATACCCTATGAGATGAGGATTATACAAAGGTTAAAAAATGTAGTTTTTTGTAGGAAATAATTCTTTCATCCTTGCATAAAATGCAGTAAAATTATAGTTCAAAGATGTACAATTGGTATTATTCCCTCTATTTTTGGTAAGTACTAGAATAGTTAGAAAAATTGTCTTATGCACTAGGTTTAATTTGTATGTTTGAATCTCAGTCAAAATACTTTATGGCTACACCTAGATCATAGGATTCCTAAGTTTATTTTAACTCATTATTCATGGAAAACAAATACTATTGAGTCTAACTCAGCATCAAGTAAGTAAACAAAGGAATATGTTATACAATTTTACTAGAGTTATATATAAGAACTAAACTGAGAATAGATTGATGAAAGTTAAACGATCAAGTTTTAGTTATAGCGAATTGGAAGAGTAACTAAAATAAGATAAGCTTACTAAAAATACTTATATTACTAGTAACTATGTAAAACATAAATAATCAGATCAATGATACCTCTTTTACTGCTCAAAGCTGTAAAATAAATAAATTTACTAGCATTCAATTTTATGCTAGTTGAGATAGTAATCTCAATCTACAGACTAGTAACAAACTTATTACCTGTAAAGGACCTGTAAAAGAAGCATCACTTCACTGCATTAGCTATAAGCTAAGTAAGCCTCGATCTCAACTTAAGTTCTTTCCTACTTTTAGAAGACAGTAAAACAAACTTAGTACTAGAAATTAAACAGATGTTTCATTTCCTGTTATTCCAAATATTAACCTACCAATCAAATCCTTAACAATGAATTATGAAAAAAAACTAATAAGTATGCAGAAATAGAGATTAACAAAAGATTCAGTTCTAGTTAATACTTTTTAAAGTAACCATTAGTAGTTAATTGTTCCTAGGAAGTGACGACTACAAACATTTTATGTTACATGAAAAATTTTAATTTTTTATGAATTTTGGAGTATTACATGTGGTATCAGAGCACAAGTTCAGACACTAGGCTTAAATGTGGCTCAACCTGCATAGATAAACAATAAATTAAATGTATCCATACTCATTATTATTTTTCTTTTTGAAATGTTATTTCTAGAAAATGCTTCTGAGCTAAACTGTAGGTATGGAAAGACTTGAGGAATATGCAAATGAGGAGTCCCCATTTACTGAATGAAGTAATTCTAAAATACAACCCATACAAGAAAAAATAACTAATAACTCTTATGAATTATTACAAACAGTTAAGGAATTAAGAAATGAGATGGAAACAGTCAAAAAGGAAAATGAAATAATTCTAAGAGCTCAGGAGGTGCTGAATCAGACCTTAATGGAAAAATTTCATAATGAAGAAAAAGATAAGCGAACGAAATATGAAGATATGTCCTACCAACAAAAAAAAAGTATAAAAAGTATAAAATAGAAAGTAGCTCATCCTCTGAGATTTATGGCGATCCACATAGAGAAGAATTATCAGTATACTAGTGATAGTAGCAAAGATAATCATCATTCAAGAAAAATAAAATTTAAGCGTTATGCAGAAATCTCAGGAGAATTTAAGAAAATAAAACCACCAACTTTCAATGGTGAAACTGAGAAGGGATAAGAGGCTGATTCATGGCTTTCTGGGATGAAGAAATATTTTCAAATTTACAATTACTCTAATAAACTAAAAGTAAGAATGACCATTTATAACTTAACTGGGAAGGCAAATATTTGGTGGCAGGACCTAAAACGAGTGAAAGCTATTAGGGAAAAGAACATTAGTTGGAATACCTTTAATAAATATTTTAAAAATAATTTCTTCTCAGAACAATACTATGAAGAACGAGTTAAGGAATTTTATGAACTAAAACTGGGAAAAATGAACATAAAAGAATTAAACAGTAAATTCTTAAGTCTGCTTCAATATGTGCCTTACATTGTGGATGAGAAGCCTAAGGTACAACAGTTTCTAAGTTGTTTACATTTTCATATAAAAGATAGAATTGAATATGAGAATCTAAAAATCTTAGAAGAGGCTATGCGGAAGGTGAATTTTTGCTATGAGCAGAATCACAAAAAGGGAAGTATGTCAAACTAGAAGGCTAAAAGATCTATTAATTTTGAACAGATGAAGAAAGGTTTTCTACCTAACCGGAGTTTTAGGAATAATAACACAAGCAATTTTCCTACTAAAAATTTCCAAGGAAATAAAGGTAATTCACAGTTGAATCCAAATGGCCCTAGAAATAAAGAACCTGTTAATAATCACAATAATTACACTAAGAATAATGAACGAAAAGAACCAATAAAATGTTGGGAATGTAATGGTCCTCATTATGCATCGGTTTGACCCAACTAGAAGAAGACCGTCAGTAACATACATATGGTGCAAGAGGAGATGATTGTTGGTGATATAGCAAGGACAATTCCCACGATCAACAAAGCACTGAAAAACAAGCAGGTGGATTATCAAACTTCCATGGTGGAAGTGGAAGGTAAGATGAATCAAACCCCTATATGTATTTTAATTCATCCAAGGGCTAGTTTAGGTTATATTTCCCCTAATTTAGTATAAAAATGCAAGTTATCAGTAGAAAAAATTGCAAACTCATGGTTAGTTCAGCTAGCTACTAGCGTAAAAAGAAAAGTGATTAGTTTTGTAACGGATTGTACTGTAAACATGGATCAGTTTGAAACCTTTGTTAAGCTTAATGTACCACCTTTGGGTTCTTATGATATGTTAATTGGTATGGACTGGTTAGAATGGCATAGGGTGGTTCTGAACTATTTCGATAAAAATTTTACTTGTGTAAATAATGATGGAGAAATAGTAAACATAAGAGGAATCCCTAGGAAAAAAGCTATAAGAGAGATCTTTGCTTTGAAATTAAAGAGAGTTGTTCGGAAGGGTTGTAAAGCCTTTGTTGTAACTGTAATTAATGAAGAAAATACTAATAATGAAGATAAACTAAAACTAGAATATACTCCAATACTAAGGGGATATTCAGCTGTATTTTCAGAAGAAATTTTGAGACTGCCTCGGAAGAGGGAGTTAGACTTCATTATTGAGTTGGTACCTGATGCAGTTCCCAGCTCAAAATCCCCTTATCAGATGAATATATTGGAATTAAATGAATTAAAATCACAGTTAAAAGAACTTATTTATAAGAATTATATCAGACCCAGTGTGTCTCCTTGGGGAGCACCTGTTATTTTTGTTAAAAAGAAGGATTGTACTCTACATTTATGTATAGATTACCATCAAATTAATAAAATGAACTTTAAAAACATATATCTATTGCCCCGCATAGATGATCTGTTTGATCAGCTATGTGGAGTGACCGTATTTTAGAAGACTGATTTATGATCTGGTTATCACCAGGTCCGAATCAAAGATGAAGACATCTTTAAAACATCCGTTAGGACCAGATATGGTCACTATGAGTTTGTTGTTATGCCTTTTAGGATTACTAATGCCCTGGATGTCTTCATGTGTCTAATGAATAATGTAATGCATAAGTACCTTAATAAATTCGTAGTTGTATTCATTGATGACATTCTAATTTATTCTAAGTCTAAAAAAGAACATGAGGAGCACTTAAAAATTGTTTTACAAGAATTATGAGAACATCATCTTTATGCAAAATTTACTAAATGTGATTTCTTTAAGGATGAAATACACTACTTGGGTCATGTAGTGACTAAGGTCCATAATCTGTTTCATATTTATGTGTTAAAAAAATATGTACATGATGGTACTCATGTTATAAATTGGAATGATGTGCAGGTGGAACCTGAAGGAGATTTTCTAGTGGAACTGGATTGTATCCTCAAAAGGAGGGAGATCTTGCTTCATAATCGCACCATTGGTCAGGTGAAGGTGTAATGGAAGAACCTTAGTCCAGAAGAATCCACCTGGGAATTGGAGAGTCATATGCGGGATGCATATCCAATTCTGTTCCAGGGCAATTCTGAGGACGAAGAATAAATAACATCGAGGACGATTTTATAATTTAAGGGGGTGTATATGTCACATGCCCCAACTTGCAAAACATTTTATGTTTTAAGAAACATTATGTTATATTTTATTATAAAGTTTGTAATTAATGACCAAGTGGGGTCAAGGATAATTGAATGTAATTGTTGAATATTTTATTAATGAATAAATGAAATATGTGACAACAACTTAAGGAAGCTGTTAAATGAGTGTTTTACTGTTCACTTGGTGGAGAAGGCTGGGTTGAGAGCATATTGACACTTGGAAACATCCTCAAACTACTTCTAGCTATTGCAGGAGGCAACTTCCCTATTTTGTGGTCATGTTCCCTAAGAAAGTGGAACAAGAGCAGGTGGCTCATTAAGTGAAACCTGACCCAAAAGATCTAGGCATGCTAATAAAACTTCCCATTGAACACAGTTGAGGCTGCTCATTCTTCACTTGTGAACATTCTGTGTGAATGATGTGCACAAGAAAATTTGATGGAGGGGACTAGCTGAAGTATGTTTTGAGTGGAAAGTGTTGAAGGCCTAAACTAGTGCAATTATTCTAAGCTGAGTTCATATGGTTACATGCATAACTGATTGAGTGCTAAACACTCAGTATAGTTATAGAGGATTACTAAAATTACATCTCTCACCCAGTACTTCTACCAGGTGGACTAGGAGACAAGCTTGGGGGTCCTGAGAATTGATGTGCAGCTTTTCTCCAGGATTTGGTTGGGAGGAATAGGTTCCTTAAGCCATTTTCACCTCATCTGCATTTCCAGGTTCTACTTGATTTATCTATCTTACTAATTGTCATGGGGGCTTCACTTGTTGTCCAATATCCTATCATGTTAGTTCATATTGTGGGTTTTAAAATTATCAAAAATCGTACCAATATATTGCAGGTATTGGGGGGGGTGAGGGGTTTAAGGTGGGGGTGGGTAGGGTGGTTTATAAGGATTGAGGTATAAAAATGGGTGGGGATGAGGTTTTAAGTAATGGGAGGGGGTTTCAACAAAAAGATTTTGGGTCAATATCTCTCAAAATTAAGGGTATTCTTTAATATCCCATGATTGCACATGCTATGTGAGAAGTTCACTAAGTGAAGTCCCCATGCTAATTGTTTATTATTATATGGAAGGCTTGAGTTTAAGAAATGATATGTTATGTTTCTGTTTTGTTTCTACTAGGGTTAATTAAAATAATTACTTTTACTGTGAAAAGATAGTTAAATAATGGATTAGATGGATTAGGGTAAATTATTAGAATAATTTCCAGTTTTACTAATAGATAGAAATAAATAGCTAACTGTATTTTTCCACACCTTTTTAAAGGTAGTACTCTAGTACAGTAGGTTAGATTAACTTCAGATAAAGAAACGAATGAAGTATGCATGAATTTGTTTTATTACCTTTTACAAGTTTCGTAAGAGTTATTCAGATGTATGTTTTTCCTTTCTACTTTTAAATGTGTTACTTAGAGAGAGTAACTTATAATAACATAAACAAATATGTATCTAGGAAAGATAAAAATGTATATGTATATATATTTAGCATGTGCGTTTAATTACATAGTAGATATAATATATCACACTAAGCTTATTACTATAGTAATTAGAGACTTTATAAAAATAGAAATTAAATAAGCAAGTTAACTAAAGAAACCCCAAAATAGGGCTAAAAGTTTATTAAGATAAACTTCAGCATTAAACTGAGTAAAATGATACTAGAATTACATTATAATCAAATACTAACTATGTATTTTAAACTCAGAGAAAATAAGGGTTTATAAATAAAACATATTTAAAAGAACTGTAAAATATAAATAACTTTACCACATCTTTTACTAACAGAGGGGTTATTCATTTCACCCATATACAATAGTAAAGCTTACATTTCTTCATTTTTATAACCACCAAAATCTAAGAGCTGAATATATATAATTTTATACATTATCTACAAGAAACAGTGTTAACACTATGTGCTAAATATAAACTGGAGAAAGTAATTAAAATATTTTTCAACACATAATAACTCAGAGAAATATAGTAAAAAAATTTAGCGTGGATAAACAACATTTCTTTTATTCACTTACTGAAGTAAATATTTTATAAAATAACTGTCCAAAAACATTTTCATTTTATTTTTTAACATAATAAAAGTAGATATCAATTTTACAATAACAAAAAATCTGCATTGGATAATTTAAACAGTTTTGAAGAAAAACTAGAACCAATTAGAATCATACAACTACCATCATCTTCTTTAAACCACAATATAATTCTATTATCAAAATATAAGTATAAATATTAAGCTTTGAGCTTATTAAAAACAAAAATAGCATCTAAACTCTAGCATCACTGAATCATATCAGTTACGGCCTAAATGGCCTTTTTACAACTTAAGACATGGTTTAATATACTAAAATATCATTATCGTAAATCAAATATGGACGAAAGGTCCCATAAGTAAGTTTTTAAGTTGTGGATGCAAAAACCCCAAGTTTTCCATCACAAAATAGCCATGAGGGCTTCATAGAACTCTTAAAACAACTTGTCACAGTATCGTTCACATGGCCTTCCAAAATGAGCACATCATAGTATAACCATGCATGAGTAGAACACAAACAAGCAAATGGCCACTATCAACAAACACACTATACAACCATTGCAGGAGGTAACCCCATGCCATAACGAGGCTTACCCGGAGGGTCATGAAGCCTGAAAATTTACTTGCATGGAGTTTATGGTTTGTATTTCCAGCTTGCATTATCCATTGAAACCTGCACAAGTATAAACAAAACATTGAGTCAGAAACTTATAAATAACAAAGTTTATAGTTTATGAAGAAGAGCAGAATAAGTTATACTTTTACAAATATTTTCTTCTCACTTGAAGAAACTATCATCAGCCTCGAATGGGTATTGAGAATAGACCCTTGCCACTAGAGTATCTACGCTGATAAATGATGGTAACTCTGTCAGTAGAAACCCCAACACAAATGTGTCATTCCATAAACTAAAACCACGATGAGACAGAGGAAAAACCAACAGAGTAGGACTCGGGTGATGAAAGTAGTTAAAACCCCACACTAAACTAGAACACTCAATAAATAGTAAAAAAACCCTTTACCACAGTTTAAGAGTTCTTCTGACTCTCACTGCACCAGTACTTCAATATTAGCACACGTAGAAGCAGATTAACACAAGGGAGACCGTGCACTAATAGATAGAAAGAAAGGCAGTGAAAAATCACTTACGTAGAGAATGGTGAGGAAGTAAAAGACTCTGACAAGTAAAGGTAAGCCATGGAAGCAAGGTTTTCATTTGCAACAGGATCGAAAGGGTGAGACCATGCAGCCATGAGCCTACAAATCATACACTCGCAGTAGAGACTAAAAGGTTGGGGAAAAATGAGATTTTAGGGTTTCAGGACAATTTTATATTGCCCCAAGGTCAACCAAAAACCTAACCATCGAGTAGCGACCAGGCGGCTCAGAAATTATTTGCAAGAAGTGGGTCTTATGATATAGTTCGAGAATAATTGAAGCATCCTAGACACAATAGTAAATGATAAATAAAAGTATGTTATAACCTTGTAATAATTTTCATTATCATTAATTATGGTTTTATGCTTGTTATATCCCTCACGAGTAATATAGGGAAGTAGTAGTTATACTAGGGTTTGTATTAAGTCATACAATATTAGAAATGGGTAAAAACCTTCAAAAGGAAATCCTTCAATGTTAATTGCACAACAAACATCAAACTAAGAGAAACCATATCATAGTATAAGACCTTGTAAAAGGGATTAATCTTTAAATGTTTGTATGTTTGAAAACCTAAGTTAAGGTTGAGCTTTATTATTTTGTTAGTCCAGGTATTCAATTAAGTATCATTTTAAGATACTAGTAATAATACTCTATGAGATGAGGATTATACAAAGGTTAAAAAAGACAATTTTTTATCTAGGAAATAATTCTTTCATCCTTGCATAAAAAGCAATAAAATTATAGTTTAAAGATGTACAATTGGTATTATTGCCTCTATTTTTGTTAAGTACTAGAACAGTTAGAAAAATTGTCTTATTCAGTAGGTTTAATTTGTATGTGTGAATCTCATTCAAAGTACTTTATGACTACACCTGGATCATAGGATTCCTAATTTTATTTTAACTTATTATTCATGGAAAACAAATACTATTGAGTCTAACTTAGCATCGAGTAAGTAAACAAAGGAATCTATTATACAATTTTACTAGAGTTATATACAAGAACTAAACTGAAAATAGATTGATGAAAGTTAAATGGTTAAGTTTTAGTTACAACGAATTGGAAGAGTAACTAAACTAAGATCAATTTACTAAAAAGACTTATATTACTAGTAACTATGTAGATCATAAATAATCAGATCAATGATACCTCTTTTACTGCTCAAAGCTGTAAAATAAATAAATTTACTAGCATTCAATTTTATGCTAGTTGAGATAATAATCTCGATCTGGATACTGGTAACAAACTTCTTACCTGTAACAGACCTGTAAAAGAAGCATCACTTCACTGCATTAGCTATAAGCTAAGTAAGCCTCGATCTCAATAAAATTTCTTTCCTACTTTTATAAGACAGTAAAAAAAATTTAGTTATAGAAATTAAACATATGTTTCATTTCGTGTTATTCCAAACCTTAACCTACTAATCAAATCCTTAACAATGAATTGTGAAAACAAACTAATAAGTTTGCAGAACTAGATATTAACGAAAGATTCAATTCTAGTTAATACTATTTAAAGTAACCGTTAGTAGTTAATTCTTCCAAGGCAGTGACGACTACAAACATTTTATGTTACATGAAATTTTTTAAATTTTTACGATTTTTTGGAGGATCACAATAACATACACAAATGTAGTCGATAACATATATTATTATGACTTTCCAACATGTAAATATGTCTAGAACATGTTTATATTACAATAGGGAGAAATTGTGAGGCCTTTGAGGTCATCTAGATGCATACAAGTGTCAGCTCATGATTTGACCCTCAAACCCCCCTAAGTGGACCTATTAGTTTCCTAATCATACGAAACAGTAACGAATGCAAGTATGAACCAAGGTGAGGCATGATGGAACATAAATGGAGGAATTTTAGGAGGAGTTGAGCACATGGGCAATTGGGAGTCACCCAAGGAGGCAATAAATGCCTAAGGAAGTCCAAAAAACCACCAAAAACATGCATTAATGCCTCAATTCAAGCACAATCCATGAAAATATGGATGGGGGAGTGCACCAATATTGAATGTCATCAATGAGGGTGCCTAGGTGGTCAGAATGATCAACCTGGAGTACCTAAATTGTCAAAATGATCAACCAGGAGTGCCTCAACTATCACTAAATGAACAAATTAGCCTAAGTCTAGACCATATAACATTGCATGGAATCAAATGAAATGTTCCTAGGTGTAATTTCATAGTATTAAGGAGGATTATTTCTCTTACACATAGAAATATCATTGGACAATTATAAGAACCAATAAATGGAATGATCATAGCCATCACATGCCCACACCCATCATCCAAACCTTTTGAGAGTGAAAATATGTCTAGTATAGAATCTGTGCGGTGTCCCCCCACCCCATTCCAATTGTTCCAGGAGAACCATGCATTTCTTATTTCCATGTCCATCAACGTATTTTCACTTATGAAAACCCTATCAACTTCATTGTTCACTCCTAGAATCCTCCTACTTCCCTTTTTCTCCTACAAAGAGGTAAAATCACTATCTGCAATCCAGTGATTAACACCAATCTCCCTCACTTCCTCCTTCAAGGAAGAAATAAAGTCTAGCATCTGGGGAAATATACATTGGTGATGAACCCCTTAATAGTCATGTTAATAATATGAAAGTTTGCATAAATGAAAAACTGGGTATCCAAGAAGCTATTTAAACTTACCTATTCCTGCGACCAATTTATTTTGAGTCTTCCCACAGTACCCCATGCATCAATTTCCATGTTTCACTTCCTTTCCATACTTTCTTACCAATTTCTTATATCCTT
The DNA here is from genome assembly GCA_001517045.1 of Pseudotsuga menziesii. Classification (NCBI taxonomy): domain Eukaryota; kingdom Viridiplantae; phylum Streptophyta; class Pinopsida; order Pinales; family Pinaceae; genus Pseudotsuga; species Pseudotsuga menziesii. Next base: position 683,377 of record LPNX010529149.1, on the reverse strand, counting down.
TCTGAACTCCACTTTGTTTCTTGTAGTAATACCATTGTTGGTTTTTCTATCCTCAACTTTCTTCAAAGAGTCTTTATTTTGTGGTCGTGACTCACCCATCGTATATTCCATGTTATCACCTTCATTTAGTAACATAATTAACTTGATAGAAGGTGTCCTTTATCATGGGGTACTAGTCTAACTCAATTAATTTGGTTCCTACCTCAACAATTCTTTGTTGATTTGTATTTTTTCCAAATTTTTAGCCTTCCTCCGATTATTTTCGTTTACTCCCCTTTATAAATTCCTCCTCTACACCTAAATGGAGATATTCCTTATTTTTCAGAATGGAATCCTATAGGATTTTTATCTATCTTATAGGGACAAATCACTTTCCTTTATTATTTCATTATTTTTCGATCGCATCCATATATAGCTTCCCTAGGTCCATATCCTCCACCTCCTCTTGTGTGTCTTCTTCCATAACTTCTAACTCTATCCCCTGTCCTTCTGGTATTTCTCTAGGAGGGGATAAGTTTTCCTTTTCCCCAAATACTAGATATTTCATCGTCCTTGTGCGTTGATCTCCATGACTCCCCCATCTGGTTGAGGGTTTCAAATCTATTCCCCTTGTTGGTCTTTTTCCTAGTATCCTTCCTAATGTGAGTATGATTTGTGGATTGTCTCCCTTGTTTCTTCCTATTCATTACCTGTGTAAAACCTTCATCATCTATCTCCTTCTCCTGGATCACCTGAGTTGAATCTTGGGTATGTCGATTTTGGGGGAATCCCCTTCGCAAATGACCATATTCGTGGAATTGTCTACATATAAAAGGGATATTCTTGTAATCAATGGTTTGTACTCAATATTCTTACTCCTAGGTAATATTAATCTCTTTTGTAAACTCTGGAGACAATTCCATACACCCACATATCTTGGCGAAGGATGTATACCACTGTGGCTTTATTTGTTTTGATGGCTTCGCAAAATTTCCGACGGTGTTTGCAATTGCTTCCAATATACTTGGCTCACATTATTCATAGGGTAAAGAGTACACATTTATAAAAACTGGGGAAATACTCATATACTCGTTATCTGGGCTGAATAATTCCTTTTAAGGTCGCAAGTAGAGCCTAGCTGAGAAAAAGAAATGCGGTCCTCCTAGTAAGATCTTGTCCTAGTCATCCTCATTGAAGAAGATTATTGTGAAAAAACCCTTCACATAAATATGTACATCATAATGACCTCTTATGTTCTAGGTTGATTTGATCTATCTCAACATGTCTCTTTCCTTCAGCCATATTCCTATGAATTTTTCGATCAAGGATTTCTCCTTCCAGTGCTCCATGCATTCCCTTAGTTTTTCATATCTGATCTAGAGAGAAGGGTTTTCAACATATTTTGGCAAACAACCTCCCAACCTCCTTCATTGATCCATATATTCCTTTATTTCCTCACCACTCTACCATTTTCCCCTTTCGGTTATTTCTTTCTTGAAGCTTCCCCCGCACGCATAGAATGTTGTGTGGATGGGCTTGAGCCACCCCCTCTAGGTGTCCCCATACAAAAACCCTAGGTCATCACATGATCACACTCTAAATATGCATGTCTTCAGTTTTCTGTACCAAGACCAGTTCGGTATTTTATCCCAGTACTAGTGATCATTAATCAATCAAAAAATAGTTTATTTTGAGTGTGATTACATGTGTTTATGTGTGTGTTTATTAATCAATAAATTTTTTATAGCGTATGTCTAATATATGTGTGTCATTCATGTGCAAGAGTTTTTCTATGAATATATTTTGGAACCAAAATGGGTATTTGTCATACATTATGATCCAATACTAAGGCATGTATTTGATGATGCCTTAGTAGAGACTAAACAGAACAATGATAGCCAACAAAATGAGAAACATGCATTGGACAACATTGAATAAATTGACATCCATGATGATGGTGAAGATGGTTATGTAAAGGAAAAATAAGGAAACATTCCAAACTTAGATGAGCTTATACAAGACAATAATATGGATAGTACATAAATTGATGATCCTAGTACAGTTGGTAACAATCACGAGGGGTTCACTGAGTGAACTTGTTATATAGAACGTTCATTCGTAGGATATTAAAGAATATCCCTAATTTCACTAAATATTGGAAAATAATTCCTAAAATTGTATTGTTAAACCCCCCTCACAATATACCTTTCCAATTAACAAAACCCTTAGTCTCACCAGATATTGTAGGTATCCATTTTATAAACCCATTTTTAACACCCCCTTTGTATCATATTGTAAATTTGTAATCAAAATATTCCTAACGCACCTTATGTTACAGCTGATTTTACCACACATGGTTGCTCACACTTTTATGGCCTTCTCTATCCCTTTGCAGACTCTTTGGACCCCATGGACTATTTTTGTACCTTTGATGTTTCCAATATCATCCCTAAAAACACCTATTATTTGTTGTACGTGAATTTTAATTCCTTTCTCACGTATATACGTAGATATTACCCTTAAACCCACGTACATAGAGATGTGTGCATAAGTCCAAGTATTTTTGGAGTTTTCCTTGATTTGGATCTGAGTCACTTGTCTCTTGGCCTTCCATATGCCTCGAGTTCGCTTGGATTTGACCTTCCATTACCTGATTGAAGCACAATATAAGGAACCCCTTGGATACATTGAAGAAGAGGAATTGAAGAGCAAGAAAACTATAGTCCATTGCTGTCGTAGCTTGCTTGTACTTGAGTCCGCATCCCTTGTCCCTTGGAGCACTTTTTGTTCTTCCCAAGCTTGCCTTTGCTTGTGAGATTTCTACTGAGAGATGGAGGATTCAGGTGGTGGAGACCCAGGTGGGGGACTCAGTTTATTTGGTTCACAGACGTGCCGACAGAGGTTATCACTTGTGTAATCTATGATTTTATGAATAGAAATATCTTTTCTTGTCCAATGATGTGCATTTAAATGAATATTGAATCTATGGATGCGTTTAATTTCTTATGCATTACTGATTATATATTCTAGATTAGGCCTAACATGATATTATATAGCATGCTTTCCTTGTTTACTATTGTTGAGAGTAAATTGCTAACGCAAGCGGGATTGAAAAAAGATCAACAAGGATCTATTACAACCGTCCAAAATAAGGTATGTTTCGAGGTCCTTTAGTGTTAGATGTTGTATTTCTCTTTTATATTGGGAAGGGATTGATTTATTCATTTTCTATGTCTATTATGGTACACCCTAAGCCATAGGAATTTTTATTCATAACAGAATTGGCGACCATACTAGGGAGGTTCCTAGTTGTTTTTCATTAGGGGTTTTTGGCATTCAATGTGCTTGTATTGCTCTTGTTTCTTTGTTTCTGTGTCAAATCCGGGGGTATGATTTCCCAGTAGTGTCCTATAGAATTAAATTTTCTCTCATTTTGTCCATTTACCTTATTTTTCTATATTTTTTTTCCTGTATGCGGGTTTTTCTTTCACAGTTGCGTGTACACGTGGGTTTTCCTGGAATAGTCGCGTAGGTACGCAGGTTTACTGAGAATAGTTGCGTATGCCCTAATTTTTGTCTTTTTTGGGAGGATTAAGTATTTTTGGGTGAGTTTGGATGAATGTTGAGTCTTCTTTGATGCTTCTAGAGTCTGTATCTCCCCTCCATTTCTGACCAGAGACTTTTTTATTTGATTTTTTCAAAATGCTCTTGTCATTTCATTTTCTATTTTTTGTTTTGAGATTAGTGAATTAGGTCTCTTTTTCCTTAGTACTTTGCTTGGTTGATGTCTGTGAGTGGTTTCAGATTTTGAGGGTGATAGAGTCATATTTTTTCTTTTTATCTCATTTAATTCAAAAATACAAAAAAAAATTGTGTTTTGCATAGTTATGCATTCTTTGCATTTTGCATTAACATGGTACTTGCATTAGGTTTGCTTGGTGAATATTAGTCATATTTTCATATAGGAATGATTGCATATACATTTGAAGGAAAAAATTTACACTTCACGTAGTAGTATACCCTATTTTTCATTCGACACAGTGCATTTGCATTGATTGTTAGGTGTGCATTTTACTTCTTGTTGTGTCATAACATCATTAGTTTCACGACCATTTACCCTTTGAGTAATAAAGCCAACTAAAATCAACGCATAACAAAATGAATTACACTCTTTTCTTTGCTAGGCTACACCAACAAGACTAGGTTTTAGGGTCTTGGAATAGTTCATTGTGAGTTAATTCTCCAAGACCACTAAACAAAACAATTAGGTGTTTGTCCAGGTGAGAGTGTGAAATCCTTTATATAATTAGTGTTTCTCAGGATCCTCCTCTTACAAGGGATTTAAGCACAAGGCAGTGTGAGAAATTATGATTGGGATGACCCCTAATTTTGATTGAATAACACCAAAGATATTTCCAAGATTGTATTAGTATCTCGAGGCATTTGAGGTATTGGCTAGTGCACTGCTGGGCTACTAGTTGTGCTTTCAGGCTTCGGGCTTTGTTACCTGTCCATATGGTCAATCCCACCTGCAACTGTCCACTTGAGCATTGATTATATCTAGGTGACCTTAGTTTCCTTATCTAAGTTATTGAGGGGGTGTTTGCAGAGGCTATTATGTAGGTGTCCTAGCCAAGTAGGGGTTGGACAGAACAGTCGCTATATGTGTTGAAGCTGAGGGCCACTATAATTGGTTACAAACATCTGCTTGTTGTGTATGGGAATCTCAAGCCTCTCCTAGGTGAGACATACCTGCTTCATTCAGGAGCTCACATATCTTACCCTTGGTTTGCTTGTGATTTGGATTTACATTTTTAGGTGTATGCTCTATGCAAGCTAGTTGTCCTAGGGTTTGCATAATTAGATCGATTCTTTTTATTTTTGAGTCATTTTGGATTCAGGCACGACACCCTACTATTCTCATCATTTAGCATTACTTTCACCTTCCATGTCTCCTCCTCCTTTGGGAGACAACTAGATAGTCCGAGCGGATTACTTCTCACTTTGATTCACACACCATGGGAGATCTTGAGGATGAGATTCCAGAGATGTCTTCTCCACCTCACAAGGTTGGGGAGGAAGATCCTACTAACACATATGATCCTTTACATGAATATCCTTCATGATCTGGTTATGATCTCTCATTCACAGGTCATCAATATTGGTTTCCAGGCGACGAGACTCACTATGAACCCACAAGAACTAGTAATGTTAGATATGACATACCTGATATTCTTGAGCCTGATCGAGCATATCATATCGAGTAAAAAATTGACCCTAGCACTACACCTAGGGCCACTCCCACTCTTTTCCATGCAGAGAGGTTTTGGGACACTAGTCACATTACACCTTCCATCCTAGTGGTGGAGGCGTCTTCACATGCTCCTCCTATTCCTAGTGTTATAAATCATATTCAGATACCAGGACCAAGGTGAGTGAACATTGGGAACACCACTTACATTCCTTCACATGTCTCTTCATCCTCGAACCCCGTTCCTTTGAATGCATTTTTAATGACTCATCCTCCCCCTTATTCATGTGGTCCTTCAGCCATGTTCATTCTGCGACTACTAACACGGTTGTATCTCAGATCTGAGTACCTCCTATTGTGTCAACAAGTAATGTACCTATTTCTAGATTGCCTTATGTTCCACCTCGTGGAGCTCCCCATATACCAACCTATGGAACTTATAATGGTACATCCCATGGAACACCTTATGGAGCTTCTGATGGACATTTTTATGGACCGTAGTATGGGAAAAACTACCAACCCTATGGGTACGGGTATCAACAACCTGCTTACTCTTCTAATTATGGCTTTGTAGTGCCTCATAATCAAGGTACCCCACATCACAATGCTTCCATGCAACCCTACATGGGTCAAATGAGAGGAAGTTATTATGGCCAAGGACATGGTATTTATATCAATCAACCTTACATGAATCAAAACTATCAGGGAGCATGGAATCGACCAGTTCAACCTAGGCTCCCTTTCCTTACGACATTTAACTTACCTAACTTGTCGAGAATGATGAACGATCCTGTGTCTCATGAATCGGCATGGCCGACAGTCCCTACAAAGATTCCTTCAGACATTCCCAAGTTCAAAGGTGAGGCTAGTGAAGATCCTGGTGAGCATGTCACCACTTTCCACCTTTGGTACTCTTCCAATTCCTTACATGACGATTCCATTCATTTGAGGCTATTTCAACGCACCCTAATAAGTCTTGTGGTGAAATGGTATATAAAGTTACCAGGGAGGCTTATGCTATGTTTGATGATATTGCAATAACTTTCCTTAACCATTTCTAGATATGCATACATTACGATGTTAGTACGGAACTCTTTTCGACCTTCCGGCAAGATAAAGCCACACACATTTCGGATCATATTCAAGAGTGGAATAGACGGAAATGGTTAATCAAAGCTTTTATACCACCAGAGTTTCTTCTTGAGTGATTCCTCAAATCATTGTTGCCTTACATCACGAAGGATGTTTCTACATCCGGAGTTCAAAATGAGGAACAAGCTATTTTTAAGGCACAAGAGTTGGATTTTATCTATGCTCAATCCAGACTTTTGTATGAGATTATACCTAATGCTCCTAGATCCAATTTCAACCCCAAGGTCAAGCCTGGGCCACATGCCGATGGTATTGTGGGCTCTACAAGTACCAAACCTATGGACTTGGTTGTGAAACAAGTGAGACAATTGTCAATTAACCAGTCTGCGTTGAGACAAGCTACGGCTTCGTCTCAACCTACCCAATCAATGAATGTACTTTCTGTGCAATTGCTGAACCCAAAAGGGAACCAGCACCCTGGAAGGAATAAGAAAAAAGGAAAAAATAATCGTAAGGGTGGTAAATAGAATGAAAATTCTAATAATAATGACAAGAACACTCAAAATGTTGGGGGGGACAAGCAGTCTAAATGTAAGGTGATGTTTCCTTGCAAGTTATGTAAGGACGACCATCTCACTCACTTATTCCCTCATATGGTAGATGCCTTGAGGTTCATAGTACAGGGCCCAACTATGTGAACTAATCCTTTACCCGACAATAAATATATGAACTCGAGGACCATTGATCCTTGTTGTGCATCAGGAGGAAATCAAAATCCTCCAGAAGCCAATAGTGGTCACGGTTGCATCAACATGGTGCGTTCTACTAAGGTTGTGACTCATGCAAAATATTATGGTTCATCACAACCAGACCTTGGGAAAGAACCTTCCCCACCTGAGACCCCTTTGCGAATTAAAAATCCTACAGATAAACCTGAAGGTCCATCCCGCATTCCTAAGGGAGTCTTAAATCGTTCAGGGCATAATCCTAATGTTTGAGACACCCATAACTATCATTAGAGGAAATTTCAACTCAAAATGGGCCTCCTAAAATGAACTGATAAAATAATAGTTAAAATACTAAAATAATATTTATTAATTTTGGAGGAAGAAAAGAAAAAAAACTACTTTTTTGTTCGTATTTTTGACATATCTCCCTGTGTTTTTACTCAAATTTTGATCGGGAGAGCTCGTTGGATGCGGAATTAAATTCCGCATCCAACGAGCTCTCTCGATCGAAATTTGAGTAAAAACATAGGGAGATATGTCAAAAATACAAAAAAAAGTAGTTTTTTTTATGATAGCTATCCCCAAATTTATATTAAAAAGGTGTTTAAGACCTATACGGTATTTCAAATTTAAAGCAATTTCATTGGCTAACACATGATGACATGGAATTTGAATAAAAGTTAAAAGGCCCATTTTGAGTTGAAATTTCCTCTAATGTCAGTTGTCGAGGATTTGGGCCAAACTCCTTGTTCGATGTCTGCGTTATAAGTGCTTCATACTTTTCCTCCACAGAGGAAAGCCTTGTTGTCTTCTCTTGGGGTTAGTGATGATAACTCTTCTACCATGATCAAATTTGAAACCATGGGAGTGCATCCTCCCTTACCTTACTATGTGTCTCTTTTGATTCATGTAGAGTGTCTTAACAACACCATCAAGCATACTGTCATTAATGAAGGCACTGCTACCTCCATGATGTCTTTGTCATGTTGGAAGGGTTTGTGGTCTCCCATGTTGTCTCAATTCTCCACTATGTTGACAGCTTTCGATGGTAGATCGTTTCAGCTGCACAAGATTCTTCCTTCTCTAGAGGTCCAATTGGGAGGGAAGACCGTTTCGATCGAGGTTGAGGTGGTTGAAGCGCCCCTTGACTACAATCTTTTACTAGGTAGGAATTGGATGTATAGTATGCAAGCCGTAGCTTCTTCCCTCTTTCGAGTGATATGCTTTCCGTTTAATGGGAATATTGTTATGATTGATTAAAATTCATTCCATAATATGAGTGTCAATGCATCATCGAGATTTTCTATCCTGATTATCGATCATTCTCAGCCAACAATTGGGACTGTGGGAGTAGGTATGTATCCTTCTCTTATGAGAACTTTAAGTTGTCCTATGTCCGTTCTTATGATTGGGTCTAGTTTTGATGGGGTTTCATCCTCGTTGAATTCAGTGTCTTTTTGCACTACCCATATGGATTAAGATCCTTGGATTCTTCCTTCACTGAGTACTTCAAATGTTCCCGTTGAGACAGATATGCCATTTCCTGCAAAAATGGTGGTGTATCAAGTTGCAATGCTTAGTCCTTCCTCTTTGCAGATGAAAGAGGAGGACCCATATTTTTTGTGTGCATGGGAAGTAGAGTCATCTCACTCACATGATTGCCTCGATGATTTTTTTACATCAGATGAACCTATTCTTGAGGCCATGTCTAGGGTTGAGCAACCTTTGGAAGAGTTGCATCAGTGATCATATTTTCTTCCTAGGCTCAATCATATGGAATGTGATCACTTTAGGGAGATTCTTAGCAAGAATATTGGTAGCCCCATGGTTACATTAAGCTCTACTAGTCAGATGGCTGATGGAAACATGGCTAATTTATCACCAACCATTCCTATCAATATTTCTCGTGATCTTGGCAAGGTTGAGAATGTATACATTGGGGCAGGTTGTTCCCCCGATGAGATCAAGGAGTATACCGAGTTGTTTAAAGAGTTTCATGACATTTTCACTTGGTCATACGAATAAATGTCAGGTATAGACCCTCGTATTGTCGAACATGAGATCAAAATGTATCTGGATGCAAAATCGGTTTGACAACGTTTGTGTGTAGTGAATCCTAGAAAAGCACTCACCATTAAGGCTGAGATAGAGAAACTATTGAAAGCTAGTTTTATCTATCTTGTTCTCTTGATGAAGTGGGATTCAAATGTTGTTTCGATGGATAAGAAGTAGGGAGAGATCTGTATATACACTGATTTCTATGACTTGAATCATTACTGTCCTAAGGATAATTTCCTCACACCATTTATTGATCATATTCTGGATGAGTTTGCAGCAAGTGAGGTACTTTCCTTTATGAACTGTTTTTCTAGATATAATCAGATTCAGATTAAACTCAAGGATCAACATAAGACCGCATTTATTTGTCTTTGGGATACTGTTGATGTAATTGTAACTTCGAAATGTATTCACTTGTATTTCTTATCTATTGTAACCCGATGTTTATTTCGGGATGTTCTTGTGTCATGGCATGCCCCCGTTGTTACGAATGGGAGGATCTATAATGTAAACAAGTCATGTCAAGTCATTATGGGTAACCCTCCTATTGTCTAAGGGTTAAAGTCCTCGCAGTTCTAGGGCACTAGGTTTATTAGACTCACCTAGATAAATCGGCGCTAATAGGGTTTTAGTCATGTCGGGAATCAGTATAAATAGAGAGGTGACTTCTCTATTTAGCACACACTCATCCACACTCAGTTATAGTGCATAGATGAGGAAGAGAAAGACACTGGGGAAAGGAATAAATAGGTTACTGCTATCAGGATATCATCTTACTGTTTTGGGGTTTTACCTTTTGTGCTGATTCTATCTCTGAGGAAGTTGTGGGGTTTTCTGCATTTATGGTTTCCCCAAAGAAAAAAACTATGTTCATTGTCTCTTGTGTTTGATTGTTGTACTTTTTGTTCTCTCAATTAAAGATCCTAACATAATGCTAGCTTGAATGATGAAAAAACTAACATGGTATCAGACCTAACCTGAGAAGAATACATTGTGCAGCTACGGGAACTAGGGCTTCCTACTTTTTGGATCTCTCTCCATAGATTTTCAGCAAAAGAAGGTTGGAATAACTCTCCTCCCTAGGGTGCATCTTTGTCACATACCCCAATTTTGTAAAATAATGTTATTTGTTTTAATTATATTTCCTAAGACATTATGTTAAATTTAATGCTAAGTAGGAACTGATGACTCGGCAAAGTCAAAAGAAGTGGAATGTAATTCTGAATATTTTATTATTAATAAATAAAAAAATGGAGACAACAGCATGGGAGAGCTGTTAATAAGAGGTTACTGGTCAAAATGGTGGAAGGAACTAGGTGGAGGGCAAAAGACAAGTGGCAGCATCCTCAAACACTTCCTATGTTGCAGGTGGAAACTTCCCTATATTTGGGGTCATGATCTCCCAAGAAAGTGGGATCAGAGCAGGTGGCTCAATAAATGACAACTAACCCAAAAAGACCTAGGAAATATTTTAAAAGTACCCAATGAATGGAGCTGAGGCTGCTCAGATATTTTCCAGAGAATAATCATTCAGGAGGAATGCTTTTCAGGGAATTCATTGGGGAAAAAGGGAAAATAGTAAGGAAGGTGTTCTGAGAGGAATTCTGTAGTAACTTGGTCTGTTATAGCTAGTAAGCTGCGAGAACTTACTAATAAGTTCAGGATTGGAACTAAGTCTGAAGAGTGGTACTTGATATTTGCTGCACCTAGTTCCAGCCAGGGAGACCAGAGCAAGCTCGGGGGTCCTGAGGAGTCGCTGTTTGAGCGCTCTCCAGGAGTTGGTAGGGAGGAACGGCCTCCCATTGTTGTTGTTGTCCAAGCTCAAGAACAGCTTTTGTTCTCTAACAGACTGTGTTTTAATAACTGTGTATGATTAAATGTTATGTTTGTTGCTTATGATATAAAGATTTAGATGGCCCAGTGATGTAATTGTTCTTAGTTTGTCAGTAATAAAATCTTTTTAATGAGAATTAAAAACCCACTATTTTTTTCCTCATCCGGAGTTACCAGACCGTACTCCAGCACAGGGGTGAAATTATAAATAAAGATGGTATGATGAAAATACAAAATAGAATGTTAATGGAGTTTTAGATTATTTCTTTGTGTGGTTATCAGAAGAAATATCCTTTGTATTAGTAGTATTAACTTGTACTGAAACTGTCAGTCTTTTTAGAACAAAAAAAGAAGCTAGCTTAACTACTGATAGTAGTAGTAATGAATAGATAATATAGTTTTTGATACAGTAGTTACTTTCAGTAATCTCATTGCTTAATTGAATTTCAAGAGAAAAGTAGGATAGTTCACTAGAGTAGGATTAAGCTAAAAAAAAGATACTTTACAGTCTACTTCTTTCCAGATGTTACTACTGCTTGTATAATAAACGAAACAGAAAGAAATATTAGTTAGAATGATTGATCGTTGCTACAGGTGACTTTTTGAATTTAAGACTTTATTTATGGTTAGCAATCTATGTGTTTATTTATTGGGTTTTATTTAGTTAAGCATAAATAAATTCCACAAATGTCATCCTATACTTTTAAGTTGTTAACAATTACTGTACTGAGTTCTTTTCTTCTATTTTTTTTTAAATGATAATCCTCTAACATAATTAAGACAATTTAGTATACAGAGAATTTCTGTAAAATATATAGTACAGTAAGTATAATAATACAGTAATAAATTACTAAGTTTATTTATGACTATGAATAAACATAGAATAAGGGTAATAATTCTATAATAACACTTACAATTCTATTTAAAGTAATAACAAAAGCCATAGTACTTACAGGTACGACAACAGCCTTTTAATATATTATTTCTATCATATATATTGCATGGACTAAGCATGCAAATTATATACTAATTATAGAAACAATAATATTTTAGTGTTCTATTAAATTTTAGTAACATGAAATAAAATTCTAACTTCTATACCTAAAAGAAAAAGAAGTAACTGTTAGTTACTTAAGCACTCCATAATGAACATGAATCATTTTATTTTATTCTTTTAGTAAAATAAGATAATAGCATTGACAGATTCTATAAAACAAACTGGATATAAAAGTAATGTACAGGAAAAACCCTAATAATAATTTATAAAATTATTATGAAAATAAAATCAAGTATATTAACTCGATGTCATTATTTCAACAGAGTGACAGAATGCTCAACCTATCGAGCTTAAGCAAAATTTATACAACCTAACTACAACCTCATAATTGTACAGAGGTATATTATAAATAAGAGATAAATGTTCTAATTATTGTGTTACTGTCGAACCTCAAATATTAATTATAACATAAATAAGTATATAAATTTCAGTGCTGTAACATAAACAAAGAATTATAGAAAAGAAAAATAGTAATAATAAATTATATGATGGACTTAGGGTGGAAACCCTGTAAAATTTATAATTACAGTAGAAGTAAGAAGTCAAGGGTTTTAAACCCTTTTCCAAGTCAGGCTCACGACCTCAAGTATTACACAGTAAAGCTAAACAAAAAGTCGAATAGATTTTCAAAGCCCTCGACCCCTTCAAGTATTTGAGAGTATGGCATAATTTCTTCTGTCTCATTTCACTTCTTACATAGCACTTAAACACAAAAAGAAACTAACTTATACAATCGTGGCCAAAGCCAGAGCACCCTCACACAACGCAGGGGCCTTTTCAATTACCACAAGTATCAAACAAATTAACAAGACAAACTAAAGCTGCAAGGGTTACAGGCCTCAACGCGCCAACCCTCAAAAGTCCCAAAGGAACCCCACAAAGAGAAAGTGCCATGGTTTAACTAGGCTTACTGGGACTTGTAACTACTGCTCAATCCTTGTACCAGAAGCCGCGCAGAAGGGAGGGCCAAGACCTGTAACCACGAAGAAAACAGTAATATTAGAAATTTTGTAAGCTGGATAATAATTTTATAGTTAAAAACAAACAATAAAAACGAAGAAAGAATTACAGTATTTCTACCTGATATTTTTATGGAGGCGCGACCACCAACAATAGTAAGACAACCACCAACGCGATGAGGTAACCCTACTACAGGAAGGGAGAAGAAGATTAACACACAACAACACTCAATCGCAATACAGTAGGAAAAGACTTCGATCCTCACTGAGGAAGGAGGTTATCTCAATCAATGGTTCGGGTTCGAGCTAGCATGACAGAGAAAAACCTGAGGGAAGAAAGGCCAATGGATGACCAACAGCAACACATGGGATGGCACTACTAAAATTTGATAGAACAAGTCACAAGAAGATAATGAGCTGGAGGATACCATTGCAGAGGAGAGGTGTAGCAAGGGTGCACCAGCACCATCGTAGAGCGACAGGAGCCGAAGGAGAAGGAGGGAATGGTGAGCTAGGGTTTGACTACGGCTCTTATAACTACGTATTGCATGGCCATGGTAATTCCACGTTACCAACAAATAAATTTTCTTGCGGTGGGTGGATTCATATAGTTACGTTCCACCCAGAAATGATTCCAATCATTTTATACATCAAGTTTACTCTTTACCTTGCTGCAAAGTCAGCTTATCATTCCTATGCTACATGAAAGAACATAAAAATCATCACTTAAAACACTTAAACCTTGCAAATCATTAAGGTCGTGGAGACCATTACGACCAATGCTTTGCAATTTATGGTATTCATATAACTTGACAAGTTTAAACCTATGATTGTTATGGCAGGGTTATGATTATAACCTTTCTTGCTAGGTAAGTAATATTAACCATAGCTTATTAATGTTTGAAAAAGAGACATTTCCTCTATTAAGTTTATAGAACCGTAAATTAAAGATTAAGCTTTATTTTGATCATGATCATGGTTGAATTTTTAGGCCTCTTATTTCCACCTTATACCTTGTCTTATACTTTATGAAATATTAAGTTCAATCAACTTTTGGCTTAACATAAAAGTATATTTGGAAGATTATAAAGGAGGATATTAGAGTAAAAACTATGGCATTGGTCCTATTGTTCGTAATAACCTCAATGGCTTATCTATATTTGGTTAAAATAGTAAAATTTGGTAACAAGATACAAAAGAGAGTAGTAACTATTATGTGGTGACAACTTTTGCTTAAGGTAATAACCTTAACTTTAATTGATGACTTGGCAAGGTAAGCCACATTTTCTTTTATCTAAAAGTTTAACCATAATAAGATAGATAGGCCATATAATGATTAAGTGATGCATTCTTTTACAAATTATTGCCCCTTAAGGACATGTCCCATTTATAAACAAAAAGGGAATAGGATAAAACCTGTTTCAGTAAGATATATATATATATATATATATTACTAAAGATAAGCTTCAGTGATGCTTGAAAACAGTTGATGAGTGAATAAAAGCTCTATATACCAACATTAGTATAGTTTTCTTAAAAAGCAGCTAGAAATAAAGTTGTAACTCTTTTTAAACTTCAAATTTTGAGAATGGAAACCGTAATATATAAACCCCTTATCAGTTTACCTTTACTATGTGAACGTAAGTATATACAATTGAAATTATACCATAGAATTTGTGATTCTGCTACTCTTACTCTGTTGTAAAGAATCAGTAAGACATTTTTATACATCATGACTATGATAAGCTATGGAATAGTTCCGTAATCATCAAGAACCATGGATTTACTTCTACTAGAAAGAAGGGAAGTTAATAAATGTAAAGTTAACAAGCGTTGGGAAATGTTTAGCATTTATTTTTCTTACTGATCTTTTCTTTTGCGACGAACTCGTATTTAAAATACTTTAGAATTGCGACAAGCAGCACCAAAGACCTCTTACCTGTAGTCTGTAAGAACAAGGAAACTTTCTACATTAGCTCGAAATCTAAGTAAGCCTAGTTTTGCATGACAGTCCCACCTTGTGGTAAAAAAAAAAGAGAAACAAAATCAGTAAACTGAAAAGAACTGCTATATCGCTAAACATAACCAATGGATAATTCAGATAATGAATTTGGTAACATATAACTAATTTAATAATTAGTTTACTGTAATTATGATAATTATATGTTTTTAAAATTTTAATTTTTTTGGAAAATTTGGGGTTTTGACAATCTTTATGTCGAAGCAGAATCAAATTCTGAGGCTTTTCAGTTTTGGACCCAACACTACTACCAAAAATTAGGGCTTTTCATAGAAAAGGAATTTTTCAGTGAGCCCAAGCCTAGATTGATCTCCTACCTAAAATCAAATTTGGGGATCAAATTCAAAGAAATTGATTGGATAGGACACCGAAAAAGAAAAACCCTAATCTGCTCCTGAACCAACTCTGCGGGATTTAAGCTCCAAATCCAGATCGAAC
>LPNX010529149.1:629000-667932 GCA_001517045.1 Pseudotsuga menziesii | reverse complement strand
ATTTTGTATTTCCATTTGAGGTTCTCAGTTAAGATGTCTCATCATACCAAGCTTGATGAAAATCTTGAGGGAGCTGATAAATTCTGAGCTTGGAAGTATAGGATCTTCCTAGTCTTGGAAGAAAATGAGTTGGACTCCTATATCAATGAGGAGGTTCCAGTTCAAGAGGGAGATGAGGAAAATGTCTTACATAACAAGAATTTGGTTATGGCAAAGAGGATCATTGCTCATTCTATCAAGGATCATTTCATAGCACAGGTGTCCTCCCTAAAGACACCTAAATCTATGTTTGATGCCCTAACCAAATTGTTAATTTGAAGGGAAGAACATAAACTAAAAGATGACTCTAAGAAACCAACTGAAGAGTGTGAAGATTTAGAATCCAGAAACAATCCAGTCTTACTTCGCAAGAGTTTCTCATATCAAGGAACAACTGGAAGCAGTAGATGAAGAAGTGGAGAATGCAAAGATTGTGATGACTACCTTGAATGGTCTCCCTAGATCATGGGACTCCTTTATTCAATGGATCTATGCTAGAAAGAAGTTACTCAAGTAAAGAATACTATGGGAAGAATGCTCCCAAGAAGAAGGTCGGATAGCAGCTTGGGAAGAGAAGATGGGAAGTGAATATCAAGCTCTCATGATACACTCCAAATCAACCAAAAGAAGATCGCATCACTCCAGAGGCAAGCACTCTCACAAAGATAACACTAGAAAATATTTGTCTAGAATCATATGTTATACATGTGATGAAGCATGACACTTTGCAAGAAATTGTCCTAAGAGACAGAATAAGAAAAAGAGAAACAAAAGAAGACATCATGCTCATGCTGTAGAGGATGATGAACCATCCAATAAAATAACCACATATGAAAGTGAATATTCTTCAACCGAGGATGAATATGTTTTTATTTCCACTCTCACAGGAAACATTACTCATGGAAGCAATGATTGGCTCATGGATAGCAGGGCTTCCAAACATATGACAGGATTCAAGGAATCCTTTGTGAGACTATCATAACATGAATCACCTCACAAGGTGAAGTGAGGAGATGACTACCAATATCCAATAAAAGGTAGTGGGGAATCCTCCTATAAGCTAGACTTTGGAAATTCTATGACAATGAAGGAAGTCTTGTTTGTACCAGGACTAAAGAAGAAACTCCTCCCTATATCTGCATTAGATGCAAAAGGAATGAGATTTGCATTCATATATGGTCAAGTCATCATGTGGTCAAAAGGAAAGACTATCGATGATGCGGTGGCAATTGGAGAACAAGATGGAGGATTGTACAAATTGAAGGGCCATCCAAAACAAGCCTTGGTCCATGACATAGTAGAGCCAAATGAACTTTGGCATAGAAGTCCTACACATGTGCATTACAGAGCACTACCTCTTGCAAGCAAAGCTATTGAAGGTCTTTCATAAATCCAAGAAAAACATGACGGGGTCTACAAAGGATGTGCGAAAGGAAAGAATACAAGGAAGACATTTACAAGCAGCGAAAGCAAAGCAAAAGGAATCTTTGAAATCATCCACTCTGATGTATGCAGTCCTATGTCATCAAGCTCACTAAGCAGGTATGCATATTATGTTTCTTTTATTGATGAATTTTCTAAGAAGACATGGGTTCACTTCATGAAGAACAAAGATGAAGTATTCAGCAAGTTCAAAGAATTCAAAGCCTTGATTGAGAATCACACTGAAAAGAAGATCAAGACCTGTCGATCAAATAATGGTAGAGAATTCACTTCAAATGAATTCAAAGAGATATGAAAAGACTCAGGGATTAAGAGGGATTTTCCACTCCTTATAATCCACAATAGAATGGGATTGCAGAAAGGAAGAATAGAACTATCATGGAAGCTGCAAGAGCAATGCTTCATGATCAAGATCTTCCTATGCATCTTTGGGTAGAAGCTTCCAGAATAGCAGTGTATGTACAGAACCGTACTCCACACAGAGTACTCAAGAACATGACTCCTAAAGAGGTCTTCTCTAGCAAGAAACCAGATGTTAGCCATCTCAGAATATTTGGCTATCTAGTGTACATACACATTCCAAAAGATAAGAGGACTAAATTAGATCCTTCAGGAAAGACATTAGAGGAAATTTCAACTCAAAATGGGCCTTTTAATTTTTATTCAAATTCCATGTCATCATGTGTTAGCCAATGAAATTGCTTTAAATTTGAAATACTGTATAGGTCTTAAACACCTTTTTAATAAAAATTTGGGGATAGGTATCATANNNACGAGCTCTCTCGATCGAAATTTGAGTAAAAACACAGGGAGATATCTCAAAAATACAAACAAAAAAGTAGTTTTTTTCTTTTCTTCCTCCAAAATTAATAAATATTATTTTATTATTTTATTAGTTCATTTTAGGAGGCCCATTTTTAGTTGAAATTTCGTCTAATGAGGGTATATTTTTGGGATACTCTGAAAGCTCAAAGCCTTACAGAATATACTTCCCAGGATTCAAGAAGATTGACATCAGTAGGGATGTGAAATTTGATGAAGACACAACTTACAACAAATATAGAAAGAAACCTACTGAAGAATATGAGGAAACAGAAGCACCCAGAATTCATGATACAACCATGAATGAAGAAGCTTAAGAAGAAGATCGATAATTTGAAGAACCACAAAGAAATATAGATCCACCTTAGGAAAAGAATCCTCACAGGAGGAAACCTACTTGGGTACGAGAAGTTATCCAAGGTGCAAAAAGATATGGAGCTCCAGAAGAGAATCACAGAGAAATAAAGAGGACCATATCATGCTCCGGGTATGTAGCATTACTATGTGATTTCATTGATAAAGAACCTTCCAATTATGAAGAAGCGACAGAACAGAAAGAATGGAGGGATGCTATGATCAAAGAGTACCAATCAATCATGAAGAATGATGTTTGGGATGTTGTCCCAAGACCAGAAGGGAAGTCAATTGTAACTTCCAAATGGATTTACAAGATCAAGGATGCTACAGATGGTAGCATTGAAAAATATAAGGCAATATTTGTCGCTTGAGGTTTCTCTTAGAAAGAAGGAATAGATTATGAAGAAACCTTTGCACCTGTAGCTAGATACACTTCCATCAAATCAGTACTTGCTCTGGCTGTAGTAATGAAATGGAAGATACACCAAATGGATGTCAAGACTACCTTCTTGAATGGTGTAGTGGAAGAGGAAGTGCATGTATAACAACCACTTGGTTTTGAGACACATTATAGGGAATCTCATGCGTGCAGATTGAAGAAATCCCTGTACAGTTTGAAATAGGCACTCAGGACATGGTACAGCAGAATTGATAGCTTTCTATCTAGTTTGGGCTTTACCAAGAGTAAAGCACATTCCAACCTTTACTACAAGGTTGAAGCTGGAAACCCAGTGATGCTTCTACTTTATGTAGATGATCTGTTTGTGATAGGTATGGATGGCTTGATTGTTGATACGAAGAGAAATCTTACTGTCGAGTTCAAAATGAAGGACTTGGGTATGATGCATTATTTTCTAGGTATGGAGGTGTGGCAGAGTGTGGATGGAATATTCCTTGGACAAGGGAAGTATGCAGTAGAGATCCTGAAGAGGTTTGGGATGATGAACTACAAGACTATGGCCCCACCTATGGCATCAAACTTAAATATATTGAGTGATGCTTCATCAGAGTCAGTTGATGCCACAATGTATCATCAGATGATTGCATCCTTGATGTACCTAACAAACATGAGAACATACATTTACTTTGCTGTGAACACCTTGAGCCAGTTTCTGACAGATCAAAGACATGTTCACTTGATTGCTACAAAGCATACTCTGAGGTACCTGAGGGGTACAATTGATTATGGGCTCAAGTACGATGTGAATTAGAAGATTAACCTAGAGGGTTATGTTGATTCAGATTCGGTAGGTAGTGCCATCGATAGGAAGAGCACTTGAGAGTGTTGCTTCAGTATGGGATCAGGTGTGATCTCTTGCTTTAGCAGGAAGCAATCCTATGTGGCACTGAGTACAGCTGAAGTAGAGTATGTTGCAGCTTGTTCAGCTAGTTGTGAGGCAATATGGCTAAGGAAGCTACTGTCTAATTTATTTGATCTTCGGATGGATGCTACTTGTATACATTGTGACAACTAGAGTTGTGTGAAGCTGTCAAAGAATCCAATGTTCCATGACAAGTCAAAGCATATCGATATCAAGTATCACTATATCAGGGATATGGTGCAGAGGGGAGCAGTGAAGCTCCAGTATGTTGCGATAGATGATTAGATAGCTGATGTGTTGATGAAGCCATTAGCCAGAGTGAAGTTTGAGTACTTCAGGGAGAAGCTTGGTGTTCTCTAGATTGAGGTCCCTTCCAAGGGGAAGTGACGAGTCCGGAAGCAATTTTGACAAGCAAGTCAGATATAAGGGCTGAGACATTCTATCATGGTGAGAGGATTTGGTTCCTTCCATGTTAGATATGAGTGTTGAATGCCATCCTGGGAATGGAGGTACCTAGTCAGTTACCAGGAATACTCAGTTTGGGACTGAGAGAGCCATTCTGACGAGCAGGTCAGATGTAAGGGCTGAGCCATTCTGTCATGGTTAAAGGATTAGGTTCCTCCCATGTCATATATGAGTGCTAGCCATTCTGACAAGTAGGTCAGATGTAAGGGCAACTACCACTCTCTGGGAGAGTGGAGGAACTTGGTCAGTTACCAGGTAGCTCAGTCTGGGACTGGGGGCCATTCTAATGAGGTTGTAGGATTTGGTTCCTGTAAGATCAGATGTGAGTGTAGGCCATTCTAACAAGTAGGTCAGATGTAAGGGAAATTGCAATTCTCTGGGAGAATGGAGGCACCTAGTCAGTTACCAAGTAGCTCAGTCTGGGACTGGGGCCATTCTGATGAGGGTGTAGGATTTGGTTCCTATGAGATCAGATGTGAGTGCATGCCTTTCCGATGAGTAGGTCAGAAGTAAGTGCTAAGACTTTTCACAGATGATAGCAGTTGTGTCCTATCATGCTGGTGAATGTGAATGCTGGGCCTTTATAATGTGATTATAGGATTGATCCTATATGATCAGATGTGAGTGTTGGGTGTTCCTTTCTAACGAGTAGGTCAGATGTAAGTGCCAGGTGAGCCATTCTGACGAGTAGGTCAGATATAAGCACTGAAGAAGACCTACAAGATGGCTAGGCCTACAACCAGCATGAAAGAAGGTTGGCTCTGTAGAAATTCCTATGACGAGAAGAATCATGAGATAGCACATATGATGATGACATGAGATGATCCAGATCGAGCTATGATTCAGATCCATTTATGATGTCTCTGAGATGATCCAGATCGAGTGATGATACAGATCTAGCAGTGATGATCCAGATCGAGTGATGATCCATATTGAGTGATGATATCCCATGACTATCAAGTGATGATCTAGGTCCAGTGATAATATCCAGTGATGATCCAGATCCAGTGATGATATCCAGTGATGATGATCGAGATCCAGTGATGATACAGATCCATAAATGAAGATGACATGAAGATGAAGATGACTTGAAGTTGAAGATGACTGGAAGATGCAGATGATGAGAAGATCCAGAGAAGAAGACCAATGATGAAAATTGTCTTGAGAGAATACCTTCCTAGTTAAGAGGGAATGTTGATGTAATTGTAACTTCAGAATATATTCACTTGTATTTCTTATCTATTGCAACCCAATGTTTATTTCGGGATGTTCTTGTGTCATGTCATGCCCCCGATGTTGCGATCGGGAGGATCTATAATGTAAACAAGTCATGTCAAGTCATTGTGAGTAACCCTCCTATTGTCTAAGGCTTAAATTCCCCACAGTTCTGGGCACTAGGGTTATTAGACTCACCTAGTGAAGTCGGCCCTAGCAAGGTTTTAGTCATCTTAGGAATTACTATAAATAGAGAGGTGACTTCTCTATTTAGCACACACTCATCCACACTCAGTTGTAGCGCATATCTGAGGAAGAGAAAGACACTGGGGAAAGGAAGAAAGAGGTTACTGTTGTTGGGAGATCATCTTACTATTTTGGTGTTTTACCTTTTGTACTGATTCTATCTCTAAGGAAGTTGTGGGGTTTTCTCCATTTATGGTTTCCCCGGGGAAAAACACTATGTTCATTGTCTCTTGTGTTTGATTTCTATACTTGTTGTTCTCTTAGTTAAAGATCCTAACATAATGCTAGCTTGAATGATGAAAAATACTGAAATTTTGCATATTAGAAGATGCCCTTCGGCCTTAAAAACGCCAGAGCCACATTTCAGCAGGCCATGACCTTAATATTTCATGATATTAAAAATATTATTGAAGTATATTTGGATGATCTCACTCCTCACTTTCATTTGAGAGTGCGTCATCCATATCATTTGCGATTAGTGTTCAAAAGATGCCGCCATTACCAAGTGCGTTTGAATCCTCATAAGTGCATCTTTTGCATTACTGTTGGTCGTTTACTAGGATTCATCACATCTAAGAAGGGTACAAGAGTCAATCCCTTAAAAGTTTAGGCAATACTTCAATTGTCTCCCCAACGCAATATTAGACACCTTCAGTGTTTGCAAGGCATGGTGAACTTCTTGCAGAGATTTGTGGTTAATTTTGCCAACTTGACTAAAGGATTTATGTGTATTTTTAAGAAGGACACCCCTTTTTACTGGGATGAGTGATCCTAGGAGGCCTTCGATGCTCTTAAGTGAGACTTAGCAACAGTCCCCATGCTTAGTCCATGATTTCTTGATTTATGTGGCTGCATTTATGGAGACGGTTGGTATGGTTTTGGTTCAAGAGGATGAGGAGCTGCATGAGCATGTTATATATTATTTGAGCCAAAACCTTATAGACGTGGAACATCACTATTCCCATGTGGAGAAGTTTGCCTTAGCCACCGTTCATGCAGTTCAGCGTTTGAGACACTACTTCTTCTCCAAACCTTGGTCATAGCTCATATCAATCCATTTCAGTTTATCCTCACTAGAAGGATGATTGGGGGAAAATACAATAAATGGATTGTCATTTTGCAATATTTGGATCTCAAGTTCGTTTTGGTGAAATTGAAGAAATCATTGATCTTTGCAGAGCTTATATCAGATTTTCCAAGTTTGGAGGAGGAGGAGGTTTTTGAGGATACGTTTTTTGATGAGCATATTTTCCTTATCTCAACTTTGGATCCTTGGTAAGGGGATATCATCATGCATTTGTAAACATTGAAGGTCCATACTCACCTTTCACGGGATGAATGGTGACGATTACATCATGTAGCTAAGAACTACCTTATAGTGGATAACACTTTGTACCGCCATGGGGTAGATTCCATTTTTCATCATTGTTTAACCCATGATGAGGGTGAGGTTGTGCTGAATGATTGCCATGGAGGGGCATGTGGTAGTCATTTATTTAGGCTTTCTACAGCCCAAAAAATCTTAAGAGCTGTCTATTTTTGGCCGTCCATATTCAAAGGTTGCGTTAATGCGGTCAAGAAGTGCCACCCTTGCCAGGTGTTTGCAAGAAATATGCACTCGCATCCAGCCCCGTTACATCCTATTGTCACCATTGGCGCCTTCACCAAGTGGGAGATTGATTTTATGGATTGCAACCTAGCTTCGGCTGGGGGACATCATCACATTATTGTGGCTATCAATTACTTCACGAAATGGGCAGAGGCTATGCCCACAGTTGAATCTGACGGTGAGACAGCCATGCATTTCATTTTCAACCAGATTATCACCCGGTTTGGTTTTCTGAAAGAGCTTGTCACTGGCCATGGTAGTCACTTTCAGAATAAATGATGGAAGAGTTGGCTTCCAAGTTAGGGTATAAGCAAGAGCATTCCTCTTCTTATTACCCTCAAGTGAATGGATAGGTTGAAGCAGTGAACAAGTCACTTAAGTCTATTCTCCAACGAACCATCGCACAAAGAAAGACTAATTGGCATATTATGTTGTATCCTAATTTGTGGGCCTATAGAACTGCAGTTAAGACTACCACCAGTTTCTCTCCATATCATCTTATACATGGGGTGGAGTCAGTTTTTTCGGTTGACTACAAAATCCCTTCCCTGAAGCTAGCTATAGAGATTTTACTTGACACTTCTACATTGGAAGAGAATTTGGTCCACTTAGAGCAGCTTGATGAGTAGCACGAAGATGCCTTAGTGGCTTCAGAGGTTAACAAGCATCGCATCAAGGTCCAATATGATAAGTCTGTCTGTCTAAGGAGGTTTAATGAAGGTGACTTGTTCCTTTTGTGGGATTAAGTTAAGGAACCCTTGGGGGAAGAGAAATTTAATCCCATGTGTCATGGTCCTTACGTGGTTAAATGAGTCATAGAGAAAGGCACCTATGAGCTGGTTGATTATGAAGGGAGAGCCTTGGCAGATCTTAGAAATGGGTTCTATCTCAACAAATATTATGCATGATCTTCCTCGAGGGATGATTTTTGTATATTATTGTATAGTTTTTCATTTCATAGTTAGGTTTTCTTATGCTGATCAGGTTTGTTGATTAAATTTTGTTTCTTATGGTAGATGTAGATGGAGTCTTCCATTTACATTGGATTCACTGATGGTGCTAGCCGCCACACTGAAAACTCAGCTTCAGCTGCTTGGGTGATCTATACTCCTCCAATTCAAGTATTGTCTTTAGGAGGCATATGTTTACGACCCTCTTCAAACAGTGTTACTGAATATAGTGTCGTCATTGAGTTATTGTGTGATGCCATTTCACATGGTGTTCATTCTCTTGAGGTACATCTTGATTCGCAGTTAGTGGTTTCATAACTTAATGGCTTGTATCGCATTAGGGATTCGGCATTATTACGAAGATTCTTACGTGTTAGATTGCTAGAAAAAAAATTTGAGAGTATAACATACATTCATGTTCCAAGAAATTTTAGTCAAGTTGCTGAATCATATGCTAACTATGTGTTAGATTGAAATTTGTTTCATAGACCATAAGCATATCATAAACACACATTTTACACACATGTAAATAAAATAAAATTGATCATCATAAAAAAAATTTCATTAACATCCAAAAAGTGACATCATAATACATAAGTGTCATATACAAAATTAGAGCTTCCGAGCCACCTAGCCATAATACACGGTCATACAAAAATGAATACACTCAAGTCTCTAAGCCTGGGGTGGAGGGGGGTTCTAATCATGATAGAGCACTACAGCTCTAGCTAGCCATCGAAATAGTCGAACCCATGCTCATGGTACACCAACCACCTGATGTGTCATGGCCTCAGGCAAGTCCTTGACTTGCGCCATGGGTACCCTGTGTGTCAAACAAATAAGGTTCGTGTGGATGCTTTGGAGTGTCCGCTCCGCATCCATACCCATGGTATCATCTCCTCTTCCCCTCCATCGATGACGAGGGAATATTTTGTCCATCGTGGTCCTACATCTATATATACATGACAGATTGTCACTATGTGTCATCACACCAAAATATGTCTTTTGAGTCAATATATCAAAAAATACAAAAAAAATTAAATAATACAAAACTTAAAAAGTGGGTTTGGGATAATTTACCTATGTCACCATAAGCTTCTCTTGGTGGTAGTGGCATATCTAGGTCTCCACGGAAGTCTATCCATGCATAGGGGTAGTCGTCTATGGTGACAATCTGTCTTTTCCACTGTGGAAAGAAATCTTCTAGGTAGGGGTGAGCCACCCTACCTCTACCTAGTCTGCACATGACATTCACCCAACGTCGCTAGGTTGGATCCCGTACTCCATGTGGAGAAATGTCTACCCTAGAGATTAGCCCTCACACCTGCCCATCTTGCAGTCACTGAGCTATTGTTTCATGTTGCTCAATAGCGTAGTACTACAATCATACACTGTAGGTCGCATGCACTCTACCGCATAGAACATCATAGGCTCTGAGGCCTGGTGGAGTGAAGCCAACTTTACAATCCTACCTAGTACAAAAAGTATGGCCTTCAGCCTCAGAATCTGAATAGAGTTTTTTAGGATTTGACTCCCAACCTTTTTCATCTTCGAAAAGTAGTACACAACTATGTACTCTTCTATGGTCATCCCGCCTCCTGGCCCATGAGATCGAAGGTTCACCATCTCTCCTCATCGGGACAAACCAGTGATGAAATATATGTTCTCAACCTCAATGTTGAGCGACATCCCATCTATCTAAAATGTCTCAGATTCTAGATCCCAATAGTCCACCAATAGCTCGAGTAGTCTTGTTTTGGTGCTCAGGCTTCCAATACACCAAAACTTGTACAAGCCACATGCCCGTAATGCTTGTTGGGCCATGAGATCACCTTACATAGCTTCCTCAACATCATCATGCTCTCTTTCTCTCCACTCTAGCACCATATTACACAAAAACCAAGTGTTTTTATCAGTCTTTGCCCTTTAAAACATTATTTATGGCCGTGTAGGTGACTGTTCTCAAAAAATCCACGTATGTACACGACTTTCGGTGCATTTTCCACATATAGCAACCCCTAGACACAGAAAAAGGCTTGATTTCCATGTGGCTCGAAACACATAAGTTTGGATGGCTCAAAAAATAAATAGACCATGAAATTTTAAAAAACTTGCATGAAAATGAAAGAGATGAGCATGAGGATCTACCTGGATCAAACAGGGAGAGATTCCATTGGACGATGCTCCCAGAAATTGCTTCTGAAGTTCTGAGCTCAAACGCAATATGTTGGGTAAAAATTTCAAACGGTATGAAAATTTTTAAATTTTTCACTACTTATAGAAAAATTTTGAAATTTTTACCCACTATCTATAGTTTTTTATCGTTTTGGACCATTTGAACTAATTTGATGTTGTAGGAATCCATTTTGAGTGCGGTTTGACTGTGGATTTGATCCGTTCATGCCTATTGCATGTATTATGTCTAAACTAGAATAGAGGTTAGGTTTCACATCCATTTTCACTTTGCATAACCTTATGACCATTTGATTTTAACCTTAGGTATGAACCCATTCCATCTTGTCACAGAACCTTTTTGCTACTTTTAGAAGTGACATGTTGTGAATGGTAGAGCTTTAGCATACATGGGTACCCTAGTTAGATCCTGTTTTGCATTTGGTGCCCATGCCGACATTTCTCCTTTAGGGTGTGGGAGTCCTTTTTATAGTACCACCATGACTTTGAGAAAGAGCTTCATACTCCTATTGACCTTTATGCTGGCCATTTCCCCAGGACTCCCTTGTGTATGTCAAGTTGTAATTGCATTGTCATGAGTCTTTCCTACCTTATTGAGCCTTATGTCAGCTTCCCTAACTTTGATTATCCTCCATATAGCCTGAGCTTGTCTTATGTATAGCTAAGTAGATCCTTTTCATATATCTTTTTGTAGCTTCATTCCCCATTTTTTACCAGGAGGGGACTTTCCCCCGAGTGTCGTTATCCTACACATGTTTTCTTGCATCGAGCATAGGTATGTTCTGCTACTTGGAACTAATTTGTTTGCCCCATGATGCTCATCTCCTCCTAGACTTGTAACTATAAATCACTTTTATTCTTTTTCAATCTTTTCAAAATATCTGAAAAAGTCCAAAAATAATCAAAAAACCAAAAAGACGGAAAGAAAAAGATGTTATCATTGGGAGTAGTCGAATCATGTCGCCTTCAAACAAAGCATTGTATATGACATATGTTGGTTGGGTTAGTAGTTTGACTTTAGGAATTGTACCCATTTTTTGATTTTATCTCCACCAACTAGTTAAGCTTCTAGTCCATATGGAGCCTCTATTGATGCCTCCTGTGTCACAATGATGTCCCAATTTTGTATATCGAGTCTATGTTGCCTCCATTCAGTTACCATTTTCCTTTATGCTCTTGTTCGAAGGAAGTTGAAACCTGAGACAGCCATTCCTTGGTTGTCTTGACTTTGCATGTTGGCCATTACCGGTACTATTACTGGTTTGTGCACATCTTGTCCGAGTCCTTCCACATTATACAATGTTGTTGAGTACCTCGTGTTGGTTTATGGGGGATGCCTTAATGCCCTCCTTCTAGCGGATTCCATCCCATCGATTTCAGATCATTTATTCTAGGATAGGAGTCTAGAGTCACTTGAGTTCCTTGAGACTTACAGTCATAAGTGGTAGGTTCTCTCACCATCGACAGTTTTGGGAATACATTAGTGTCCCCTGATCAATGGATTCTTCCAAGTGTTCGACCTCAACACATTTATTTGCACTTGTTAGATTGCACTCTAGTACCTTGATTCCCATTTTCATTATCACTGAGTTATCTCACGTCTGTTAACACTATACATCGATGACCGGTAATTAGACGATGGAATACTATGCTCAATATCAACACTTCTATTCACATAGTAGGACATGTACTCGTATCAGTGTGTGTAGAAGACTTTCTAGATAGGTGGAATTTCATATATGCTACCTCCTTGATCATGCCAATGTTCATGAGATTTCAGCTCCCGTGACTTGATTCCAATGTATGCCAGATATCTTCAGCCATTATGGAGATTTTGACCCATTGTATATCTTCACCTTTCATGGACATCTTTATCCTTTGTATATATTCATCATGGAGATTCTGATCTATTATATATTGTATGTGGCAATGACCACACATGTCACATTTTGTATATCATGCCTATTCATGGCCATTGTAATCTTATGTATCCGGGACCGCTATATGTATTTGCAGTCATATGTACAGATTGATTATTCTACTACACTGTTGTATGGATGGTTCTTCCACCTGGTTCTTCATCACTCCACTTCTGGGATGTATTTATAATGTATTTCAGCCATCATATTACCCCTATGACCTCACACATTATGGGGCATCTGTTACACCTAATTTTACCACACATGGTTGATCACACTTTTATGGCCTTCCCTATCCCTTTGCAGACTCTTTGAACCCCATGGACTATTTTTCGTACCTTTGATGTTTCCAAGATCATCCCTAAAAACACTTATTATTTGCTGTACACGACTTTTAATCCATTTCTCGCATATATACGTGGATATTACCCTTAAACCCGTGTACATCAAGATGTGTTCATAAGTCCAAGTATTTTTGGAGTTTTCCTTGATGTGGATCTGTTGATGCCTTGGAAATTTGCAGGTAACAACAATTAGCGATTCTCCCCAGTAAACGTTCCCAACTAGCCCATTACTGTTTGGTATGGGGAATCCGTCTGGTTTACGGTCTAGCTACCATAGGTCAAGTGACAAAATACAAGGTTTTACTAGTTACAACCCGGTCCACCATGTATCTTTTATTTTTTTGAATTTAAGTATGAGATGGAAGTGCCTATCTAAGAATACAGATTGATAGAGATTACAAGGAGTGGTCACAATGTGATGCATAGGTTCTTGCCTCTCATCTTAACTCTGTCGCATCTAAATCACACAGCAAGAAACTAAAACTAACTATCTAACCTATCCCTAGGGAGCAAGATTATCATTTATCAATGAGTAATGTATTTCTGCACACGCATTAAGAAAAATCAGAGATAGTTGTTACTTAATTCAAAACACATGAACATTAATAGATATATGAACAACAAGATAGCTTATTTTTTATGAAAATCCTTCATTACTCATAGTGGAAATTTCATAGAATAAACTAGAGTGCATTCATAACAAAAACATAGGTTCAAAGAGTTAGAACAATCTCACAGTTAATGGACACAAGCTGAAAATGAAATAGTTCACATTCAACAAATCCATAGCACAACATTTCAAATCTTCCACCAAGCTTTCTCAAATAGGAAACTTGTAATTCTTATTGCAAAAGGAAATAGTTCTTCTTACAACATAATCTCACAAATCTATCTAGGAAAAATTCCTTCCCACTATATAACTCTCCTATACTTATACTACAAGCAAAACTCTTGGGGTGCCACTTGGTGACCTTTGGGATCCCCCACAACCATTTAATCTCACAATTTTGTCTTTTAGTGAGTGCTCATTATTTATACAATACGTTACATTTCAGATTAAGATTTAAGAGAACCTTGTAAAAAAAAAAAAGGACCAACTTGGTAACTGATGAACTTTTCCCAAGCCTAGGCATCTGCTGCTATCGATTCTGCTTAGTAATCAGTTGGTCTTCTTGAGATCCTGTTGATCTCAGACCTTCACTTTCTTCTCTTTTTTTTTTAGCAACATCTTTGCTTCTTAATTTTCCTTTCCTCAGCCAACTCCCGTTTACTTTGTCTTTTAGATATGTCTTCTTTGCAGTAGCAATCATCCTATCATGAATAACCAAAAACTGTATCTGTCCATTTACCTTCTCTGTATGCATTCTATAAGATAAAATATACATATTTTTAATGCATGAAAAGAAAAAATGACGACACAAAGAAATCCTGCGATTTTGTGTCTTGAAAACCGCTAAAACCATTGTCCAAACTAAATCACAAGCCCGATAAAATAGATTATCTCAATCCAGGACGCATCTAGACTAATTCAAAATCCTCTGATGAAAGTATGAATCATAAAAATGTAACCGCCAATACGAACCCTAAACTACGCTCTTCATCTTGAAGAAAACCTAGACTCGACCAAAACCCAAGGAGAAACTCCACCATCCCAAAAAAAAATAGAGTAAAAGCACAAAAAAAGGCGAGAAAAACCTTCTTGGCGAGTAGAAATACTAAGCATCGGGAAAAAACAAAACTCTCGTCGGCAAGAAGAAGCGCTATATGCATCAGCAAGATAGTTCACTATGAAGCCGCAACGATCGGAAACAAACATGCTACAACTTTCGTAATCAAATGAAAACTTTGGCGATTGCAAGCTTTAATGACTAAGAATCGGTGATGGTGAGCTCAACGCTACCGCTATGTCAGCGACCAAAAAGACTATCCCTCCGATCAATAGTAAAAAACCCTTCCGATAGCACAAAGAGAAATAGAAAGTTAAAAAGATAAAACCATGGCATCGGTGAGAATCAGAACTAACCATTGGCGAACGGAAAAACTATATGTTAGAGAGTTAGTTCACTAAGGAGCTGCAACGGTGGAAAATAATCCGACTATGGCTTCCGATCAAAATTATAAACTGTTTTGATAGCAAAAAGAAAACAAAAATAATGAAAAGCAATAAACCATGGAATCAGCAAGGACAAGAACTAATCCGTCGAAACTTTTTCCATCTTCCCTCTGAAATGGTGGCGACTTAGAAGACTAATGCTCTGATAGTGATAAAATGAAAAAGCACTGACAGTCAAAAAGTAAAATATTTTTGAAAAATAAACAAAAGGGGATAAAACCCATCGACGAAAAACATGAGTCCCATCGGGACGTTCATTACTTACCCTCTGCAATGGCAGCTGCGTAGAGAACTATGGCCTCAATTCACTATTCAATAGACTTCCGACAGTGAAAAAGGAAATCATCCACAAACCAAGAACTTCAAGTTCCACAGTCAAAAGCATCAGCTGGACAAAAAGGTAATCATTCAACTTCCAAAATGAAGAAAAGCATTCTACCTCAACTCATCCATACAAAATCCAAACTTGTAGTGGAATGACAACAGAGTTCAAGAATCCAAAACAAATCTAAGCAAGATAAAATCAAAAGGAGGGTCCAAAATTTTTCAAAAATTTGGGAAAAAAGTTGCAGATGCAACAATTTGTGACTACCTGGTGAAACCAGATCTCTGGACAATTTATTCCTTAAGCAACAGACTGCTTGACAATAAAACCAACATGTTGAATTATTCTAGATGTTTGGATTTCCCAAATGGCAAATGTATATACTTTTAATCATTGATGATAGTCCAATTTAGGAAAATGGAAACCAAGATTTCAAATTCAAGATAACTCTTTTGAGGCCAGGAATATAAATTTCCTTTTTTACCTCTGTCTTCGGGTAGCTCCTAGCTTGGACACCACAGGATTGTAACATATGGTAAACATAAATATTCATTTGTTCCTCATTCCCATGCCATTTTGTACTTTTTTGTGCTTTTGGACCCTTTTGCCTTTTCTGAGTCCTCCTGCACGCCTTTCTTTCTGAATTTTTATTTAGGCTCCTCTATCCATAGTGTCCTTTTGTGTGAGAGATGTATTTAATTTTCAGCTCACGGACGGAGAAGAACTTTGGCAATTTTGTGCTCATATGGTTCAGTACTTTGTTTTGATACATATTGCTTTCTTAGCAGATTTTGACTCTTAATTGCCTTTTGGCTTTCAATTCTTGGCATGGGATCATTTATATATAATATATTGTTTACCCTGCTTTCTTTCCATGGGTATTTTACTGTCACCCCCTAAGACATTTTTAAGTGTGAGATGGATGGAGCCCCGAAATAGTATTCTAAACCTTTCGATCCTGAGTTATTTTACAAGGATTAAGTAGGACTTCAATGTGTTCATATCCATTTAGGAAAACTGCTAAACTAGAAGAATTCTTTCAGATAAATCAATAATACATAGTCTTATAATCAAGGATTTTAGTTAATCTAGAATTCTGATGCTCTCCATGCAACCAAAAGTTTGCTTCTTTTATTGAAATCAATCAAAATCTAACTAAAACAAACAGGAATAAAATAAATAAAAAATAAACAAGCAAATCAGCTTATTTATGTAGAAGATAATCAAGAAATAAAAACCCTGAAAAATAAAGTTTAAGAACTAAACCACTAACTGGTCCGTTCTCTGCCCACCCCTGTAAATCTGGAAACTTGTAAGTTGAGGGTCTAGGCTTGACTACAAATTGAAAAAGGCCTACCCATTATCAAAAACTACATCTACTAGTCTTGAATTAAAAACTATATCTGAAACTAAATCTACTATTTTGCAATCAATCTCATCATCCCATGAAAATCGAAAGAGATCGGGCTAGGTGTCTAGTGTACTCCTGGCTTCTTCTGCTTGGTAGTTTCCCAGTTCTAGCTCAATTAGATAATTTCCCAACACAGAATTCACTGGTTCATTTTTTTCTTCCAATTGAGTAACATTGTGCTTCATGTGGGGATCTCTTAATATTTTTATCTGGTTTGGACTTCCCATATGAGGCAACCACAGATGTGACCAATCTGATGCGAAATACCCATTTAGCCTTGCTAATCAGTCTTAATTCAAAATAAGTGCATAAACATCAGGTATGTTTACTACTACAATATCAATGTACTGACATATCCTTTTATTGGAAGATAAGCGAATCAAAACATCTTCCATTTCCCCGACTACTTTCACATTGGTCCTGTCTAGCTGAGTAACCTACCAGGTAGTTGGTTTAGGTTGTCCGTTGATCCTCTTGTAGACTGAAAGTGGCATAACATTGACTGCTGACCCTGAGTCTACTAAACAATTGTGCACATTATAGTTTAAAATCTCAAAAGTCAAGAGGAATGGTGGGGTTTTAAACATAGCCTTACCTCCCACACTTGCTTCAACAATTTCTTCTATAGGTTGGTTGTTCATGGGAAGCTCTTCCTTTGTTACTTCAAGCACTTTTAACATTTTTTCTTTCTGTTGAGGTACATTACACATTTCAAATAACAAAATATTTGCCTTAGCCCTTTTAATTTCCTCCACAATATCGTACCCCATCTAAGGTGCTTTGAGATTTTCCTTGACATTATCAACTTTGTCTTCAATAGGCTTATCAGGCATGTTGACTTGTTTTGGATCTTGAATGGTAATGGTAAATTCAAGTATTTTATCATTTGTGTTGTTTTTCTATCTTTTCTTCATATTCTCTTGAAATTTCTTATTCTTTGGAAGTATTGAATTGTCTTTATTTAACAAACCTTGACTTCTTGTTGTCACATTTGTTTCTAATATTTCTTCCTATTTTAGAGGACCTTCTTCTTCTGTATCAAAAAGTGAGACACAGTCCGATAAAACCAGAGCATCATCCTCCTGTTTTTCTGTGGATTTATTACCCTTTTCTTCCTCATCATCAGCTTCTGTTAGTTTAGGGTCCAATAGCTGATTCATTACTAATGTCATCGAATTGATCCATTGAGGGCAATTTTTTTTAGAATGAGGTTGCTAATGAATGGTGCAAAAATTATCCATAGCTACCTCAGTTAAATTCATTGATGCAAGACTGTCTGGAGGAGGTTTAGATTGATTGTTGTCCTCTCTCCTTTCATAGTAAGGCTTATAAAATTTCTGAGCTTCCTTTTCCTTTTCCAAATGTATTATTATGTTGGATAGCTTCTGCATCATCTTCACCATCCCTTCAAAGTCATGTGATTGCTCATCCTTAGGCTTATTCAGTAACAACGCTTTCTTACCAAAAAAAAATTCTCCCAACTGCTCAGGATAATCTTCTATGCTGTCTTTTTCAGCTTCTACCCTCTCAGCTTCTTCATAAGTTTCTAACAATGCAGGTTTGACTGACATCTTGGCAAACATGGCCAATTCAGACCCTAGATCTGAAGTATAGTATTCACTCAGAACTTTATCAGATGGTTTATCAGTTGTAGAAAAATTCTTTAGATAAGCAGCAAACTTTTGAGTGAAACTATGCACTTTTTCATTTCTTTCTTTCATTAAAGCGCATAACCCTTTCATCAGAGCTGCATGAGTTTTTTGGACTGCAAATTTACTTCTAAATATTCTTTCAAATGTATCCTAGTCTATGATTGAGTTTACAGGCAGATCAAAATACCATAAGATGCTGCTCCTTTCAGGGTATGAGGGAACAATCTACAGACTACATCTTCATGTTCTCCAGCCCGTAGTCCTTCTATATCCAAGTAAAAGCTTTGAAAATGATCATCTACCAAAATATTTTCACTTGGGTCAAACTTAGGCAACATTTTCTCAAAATCCTTAGGTAATTCATGCAAAGGAGGTGCTAGGTTTAATGGTGATCTAGCCCTCCAAGCAGGTGGTGGATTTTGTGGGTTGGGTGGCTGATTTGCGTTTACATTTTCCATGATATTAAGTGGAAAGTGAGGTGGTGAATGAATAGGAGTATGAATAGGTGAACGGTAAGGTGTCTCTAGTTCCAACTGATTCAAAGGTTGAACAACTTCTTGTAAGTCTATTTCGACCAGTTCTTCAAAATCTTCAACCAACACTGTGTCTCCCAATATAGGGTGGTCTTTCTTCCAATATTCTCTTCTCGGTAAGACAGGAATAATTGGTAATCCTCCAAACTTCTTCGCATAAGCCCTAGTAAAACTTCTCAAATCATCAACTACTTCATTATCAACTGAATACAAATTCTCTTTACCCTTTTCATCTGGACTTGGATTGGGAAACAAACTACTTTCACAATTGTAACCGGTGGAATAATCTAGAGAAAATGGGTTTCCTTGGCCAGCCATGCACTAGCTTCCCTCCTTCTAGTGCCAAAAACTGTTGATGACTAGAAATTCGTAGGTAACAACAGTTAGGGATTCTCCCCAGTAAACGTTCCCAAATAGCCCGTTACTATTTGGTATGGGGAATCCGTCCAGTTTATTGTCCGGATACCGTAGTTCAAGTAACAAAATACAAGGTTTTACCAGTTATGGCCCGGTCCACTGTGTATATTTTAGTTTTTTGAATTTAAGTATGAGATGCAAGTGCCTATCTAAGAATGTAGATTGATAGAGAATACGAGGAGCGTTCACAATGTGATGCGCAGGTTCTTACCTCTCATCTTAACTGACTCGCATCTAAATAACACACAACAA
Source organism: Pseudotsuga menziesii (assembly GCA_001517045.1). Classification (NCBI taxonomy): domain Eukaryota; kingdom Viridiplantae; phylum Streptophyta; class Pinopsida; order Pinales; family Pinaceae; genus Pseudotsuga; species Pseudotsuga menziesii. Next base: position 648,305 of record LPNX010529149.1, on the reverse strand, counting down.
GAAACTAAAACTAACTATCTAACTATCCCTCGAGAGCAAGATTATCATTTATCAATGAGTAATGTATTTATGAGTATGCATTAAGAAAAATAATCGATACCTGTTACTTAATTCAAAACACATGAACATTAATAGATATACGAACAACAAGATAGCATATTGTTTATGAAAATCCTTCATTACTCATAGTGGAAATTTCATAGAATAAACTAGAGCACATTCATAACAAGAACATAGGTTCAGAGAGTTATAACGATCTCATAGTTAATGGACACATGCTGAAAATGAAATAGTTCACATTCAACAAATCCATAGCACAACATTTGAAACCTCCCACCAAGCTTTCTCCAACAAGAAACTTGTAATTCTTATTGCAAAAGGAAATAGTTATTTTTACAACATAATCTCACAAATCTATCTGGGAAAACGTCCTTCCCACTATCTAACTCTCCTATACTTATACTACAAGCAAAACTCTTGGGATGCCCCTCGGTGACCTTTGGGATCCCCCTATGACCTTTGGGCTCCCCCCCAACCGTTTAATCTCACAATTTTGTATTTTAGTGAGTGCTCATGATTTTTACAATATGTTAGATTTCAGATTAAGATTTAAGAGCACTTTATAAAAAAAAAAAGGGACCAACTTGGTAACTGATTAACTTTTCCCAAGCCTGGGCCTCTGTTGCTATCAATTCTGCTCAGTAATCTGTTGGTCTTCTTGGGATCCTGTTGATCTCAGACCTTCACTTTTTTTTTTTGAGAAACATCTATGCTTCTTACTTTTCCTTTCCTCAGCCAACTCCCTTCTTCTTTGTCTTTTAGATATGTCTTCTTTGCAGCAGCAATCATCCTATCATGAATAACCAAAAACTGTATCAGTCCATTTACCTTCTCCGTATGCATTCTATAAGATAAACTATACATAGTGTTAATGCATGAAAAGAAAAAATGATGACACAAAGAAATCCTATGAGTTTGTGTCTTGAAAACCACTAAAAACACTGTCCAAACTAAAATCACAAGCTCGATAAAACAGAGCATCTCAATCCAGGCCACATCTGGACTAATTTGAAATCCTCTGATGAAAGTATGAATCATAACAATGTAATCGCCAATTTGAACCCTAAACAGTGCTCTTCATCTCAGAGAAAAACTAGACTCGACCAAAACCCAAGGAGAAACTCCGCCATCCCAAAAAAAATAGAGTAAAAGCACACAAAAAGGAGGGAAAAACCTTCTCGACAAGCAGAACTACTAAGCATCTAGGGAAAAAAAAAACTCTCGTCGGTGGACGGAAGCACTATATGCATCCGCAAGATAGTTCACTACGAAGCCACAATGGTGGGAAACAAACAGGCTACAGCTTCCACAATCAAATGAAAACTTCAATGATCGGAAGCTTTAATGACTAAGTATCAGCGATGGTGAGCTCAACGCTGCCGCCGTGTCGGCAACTAAAAACACTAGCCCTCCGATCAATAGTCAAAAACCCTTCTGATAGCACAAAGAGAAATAGAAAGTTAAAACAAAAAAAACCACGGCATCAGCGAGAATAAAAACTAACCATCGATGAACGGAAAAACTATATGTTGGAGGGTTAGTTCATTAAGGAGCCGCAACGGTGGAAAAAAATCCGACTATAGCTTCCGATCAAAAATTATAAACCATTCTGATAGCGAAAAGAAAACAAAAATAATGAAAAGAAGTAAACCACAGAATCAGCAGAACTTTTTCCATCTGCCCTCCAAAACGAATGCGACTTAGAAGACTAATGCTCCGATAGTGATAAAATGAAAAACACCGATAGTCAAAAAGTAAAATGTTTTTGAAAAATAAACAAAAGGGGATAAAACCCATCAGCGAAAAACATGACTCCCATCAAGACGTTCATTACTTACCCTCTACAACAGCGAGTGCGTAGAGAACTACGGCCCTGATTCACTGTTCAATAGACTTCTGACATTGAAAAAGGAAATCATCCACAAACCAAGAACTTCAAGTTCCACAGTCAAAAGCATCAGCTAGAAAAAAAGGTAATCATTCAACTTCTGAAATGAAGGAAAGCATTCTACCTCAGCTCATCCTTACAAAATCCAAACTTGTAGTGGAATGACAACAAAGTTCAGGAATCCAAAACAAATCCAAGCAAGATAAAATCAAAAGGAGGGTCCAAAATTTTTCAAAAATTTGGGAAAAACGTTGAAGCTGCAACAGGATCCGAGTCACTTGTCTCTTAGCCTTCCATATGCCTCAACATCGCTCAGATTTGACCTTCCATTACCCTATTGAAGCACTATATAAAGAACCCCTTGGATACATTGAAGAAGAGGAATTGAAGAGCAAGAAAACTATAGTCCACTATTTTCGTAGCTTGCTTGTACTTGAGTCTGCATCCCTTTCTCCCTTGGAGCACTTTGTACTCTTCCCAATCTTGGCTTTGCTTGTGAGCTTGCTATCAAGAGATGCAGGATTGAGGTGGTGGAGGCCCAGGTGGAGGACTCAGTTTCTCTGGTTCGCAGATGTGTCGACAGAGGTTAACACTTGTGTAATCTCTGATTTTATTAATAGAAATATATTTTCATGTCCAATGATGTGCATTTAAATGAATATTGAATCCATGGATGCATTTAATTTCTTATGCATTATTGATTATATATGCTAGAGTAGGCCTAAAATGATATTATATAGCATGCTTGCCTTGTTTACTGTTGTTGAGAGTAAATTGCTAACGCAAGCGGGATTGGAAAAAACTCAACGGGGATCTACTGCAACCGTCCATAATAAGGTATGTTTCGATATACTTTAGTGTTAGATGTTGTATTTCTCTTGCATATTGGGAAGGGATTGATTTCTGTATTTTCTTTGTCTGTTGTGGTACACCCCAAGCCATAGAAATTTTTATTTGTAACACCTTAGTATAATAACAAAAGATGATAAAAAATATAGTATAATTCTAGTAATGATCCCACGAGGATTGCAAGTGAGTCTGATTCATTTGTAGCATTGGATAGTGGAAGACCCAAAGAAATAGTAATAGGGAAGGAAAAACAAGAAAAAGGAAACCAGGTCAAGAGATCAATGTAACAAAGAATGTAAAATATTGATAGTCCAATAGTTAGTGCAATGCTTAGAAAATATGAGAATTGCACATGTTTCACATAAAAACCTTCTAATCTACCAATTTTATATCACATAACTACATGTATAGCCATAGAGAGCTCATGTTTTTTATAAGCTTTATAAATTAGACTCCATAAAATATTTTTAATAATCTTAATAAATATTTTCTATTCTTTTAAAGCTAAATATGGTAAAATAACACTCTTATTGTTTGTATAAATTATGTGCAAATACCTTCTTATGCTTAAAGTATTCCAAGTTTAGTGAACAAAGATTCTTCCACAACAAATGAATCTCATTTCCATATAAATTTAAAGTTGTTTATCCCAGAGGTTATTGATTTTTCTTGAGTGGAAAAGTATTCTATTTTAGAATATTTGTACTTTTATTTAATTGGAAAGAGGTTTTTGTATGAAACTAAGACAAAAATCCTCAATTGTTTTTATGTATATGATCCAATGATATAATCAAATTCTTTGGTATGTTTTAAGATAGTTTGATGGAGTTAGATTTCAATTGGAATTAATATTTCAATTAATAATAATATAATATGATTAACGTAATGATATGAATATTTTCATTTAAACACTATTTAACAAAAAAAAATCATAAGGTAGCTATACATTGTTATATAATGGTCTCACTTGATTTCCTCATCAGGTTAGCTCCGTAATAAGAGCGAATGGGGTTAGGCCCCTTCTGGTGGCCCCCTTGTGATTTCTTCTTGTGGACTTAGCAGCCCCACTTGGAGTTTGTGAATCACATTTGAAATATATATGTATAATTTAAAAGCTATATAATAAAATTATCAACAGACTAGCCCTCCGATCAATAGTAAAAAACCCTTCCGATAGCACAAAGAGAAACATAAAGTTAAAACAATAAAACCACGGCATTAGCGAGAATCAAAACTAACCATCGATGAACAGAAAAACTATATGTCGGAGGGTTAGTTCATTAAGGAGCCGCAACGGCGGAAAACAATCCGACTACGGCTTCCGATCAAAAATTATAAACCATTCTCATAGCGAAAAGAAAACAAAAATAATGAAAAGCAGTAAACCATGGAATTGGCAAGGACAAGAACTAATCCGTCAGAACTTTTGCCATCTGCCCTCCAAAACGAATGCGACTTAGAAGACTAATGCTCCGATAGTGATAAAATGAAAAACACCGACAGTCAAAAAGTAAAATGTTTTTGAAAAATAAAAAAAAGGGGATAAAACCCATCAACGAAAAACATGACTCCCATCGAGACGTTCATTACTTACCCTCTGCAACAGCGGGTGCGTAGAGAACTACGGCCCCAATTCACTGTTCAATAGACTTCTGACAATGGAAAAGGAAATCATCCACAAACCAAGACCTTCAAGTTCCACAGTCAAAAGCATCAGCTGGACAAAAAGGCAATCATTCAAATTCTGAAATGAAGGAAATCATTCTACCTCAACTCATCCTTACAAAATCCAAACTTGTAGTGGAATGACAACAAATTTCAGGAATCCAAAACAAATCCAAGCAAGATAAAATCAAAAGGAGGGTCCAAAATTTTTCAAAAATTTGGGAAAAAGGTTGAAGCTGCAACAGGATCCGAGTCACTTGTCTCTTCGCCTTCCATATGCCTCAACATCGCTCGGATTTGACCTTCCACTACCCTATTGAAGCACTATATAAGGTACCCCTTCGATACATTGAAGAAGAGGAATTGAAGAGCAAGAAAACTATAGTCCATTATTTTCGTAGCTTGCTTGTACTTGAGTCTGCATCCCTTTCTCCCTTGGAGCACTTTATGCTCTTCCCAATCTTGGCTTTGCTTGTGAGCTTGCTATCGAGAGATGCAAGATTGAGGTGGTGGAGTCCTAGGTGGAGGACTCAGTTTCTCTGGTTCGTAGATGTGTCGACAGAGGTTGTCACTTGTGTAATCTCTGATTTTATTAATAGAAATATATTTTCATGTCCAATGATGTGCATTTAAATGAATATTGAATCCATGGATGTGTTTAATTGCATATGCATTATTGATTATATATGCTAGAGTAGGCCTAAAATGATATTATATAGCATGCTTGCCTTGTTTACTATTGTTGAGAGTAAATTGCTAACGCAAGCAGGATTGGAAAAAACTCAACGGGGATCTACTGCAACCATCCGGAATAAGGTATGTTTCGAGATACTTTAGTGTTAGATGTTGTATTTCTCTTGCATATTGGGAAGGGATTGATTTTTGCATTTTCTCTGTCTGTTGTGGTACACCCCAAGCCATAGAAATTTTTCTTTGTAACACCTTAGTATAATAACAAAAGATGATAAAAATATAGTATAATTCTAGTAATGATCCCACGAGGATTGCAGGGGAGTCTGATTCATTTGTAGCATTGGATAGTGGAAGACCCAAAGAAATAGTAACAGGGAAGGAAAAACAAGTAAAAGGAAACCAGGTCAAGAGATCAATGTAACAAAGAATATAAAATATTGATAGTCCAATAGTCAGTGCAATGCTTAGAAAATATGATAATTGCACATGTTTCACATAAAAACATTCTATTCTACCAATTTTATATCACGTAACTACATGTATAGCCATAGAGAGCTCATGTTTTTTATAAGCTTCATAAATTAGACTCCATAAAATATTTTTAATAATATTAATAAATATTTTCTATTCCTTTAAAGCTAAAATATGGTAAAATAGCACTCTTATTGTTTGTATAAATTATGTGCACATACCTTCTTATGCTTAAAGTATTCCAAGTTTAGTGAACAAAGATTCTTCCACAACAAATGAATCTCATTTCCATATAAATTTAAAGTTGGTTATCCAAGAGGTTATTGATTTTTCTTGGGTGGAAAAGTATTCTATTTTAGAATATTTGTACTTTTATTTAATTGGAAAGAGGTTTTTGTATGAAACTAAGACAAAAATCCTCAATTGTTTTTATGTATATGATCCAATGATATAATCAAATTCTTTGGTATTTTTTAAGATAGTTTGATGGAGTTAGATTTCAATTGGAATTAAGATTTCAATTAATAATAATATAATATGATTAACGTAATGATATGAATATTTTCAGTTAAAAACTATTTAACAAAAAAATATCATAAGGTAGCTATACATTGTTATATAATGGTCTCAATTGATTTCCTCATCAGGTTAGCTCCGTAATCAGAGTGAACGGGGTTAGGCCCCTTCTGGTGGCCCCCTTGTGATTTCTTCTTGTGGACTTAGCAGCCCCACTCGGAGTTTGTGAATCACATTTGAAATATATATGTATAATTTAAAAGCTATAGAATAAAATTATCAACAGACTAGCCCTCCGATCAATAGTAAAAAACCCTTCCGATAGCACAAAGAGAAACATAAAGTTAAAACAATAAAACCACGGCATCAGCGAGAATCAAAAATAACCATCGATGAACAGAAAAACTATATGTCGGAGGGTTAGTTCATTAAGGAGCCACAACGGCGGAGAACAATCCGACTACGGCTTCCGATCAAAAATTATAAACCATTCTGATAGCGAAAAGAAAACAAAAATAATGAAAAGCAGTAAACCATGGAATCGGCAAGGACAAGAACTAATCTATCAGAACTTTTGTCATCTTCCCTCCAAAACGAATGCGACTTAGAAGACTAATGCTCCGATAGTGATAAAATGAAAAACACCGATAGTCAAAAATTAAAATGTTTTTGAAAAATAAACAAAAGGGGATAAAACCCATCAACGAAAAACATGACTCCCATCGAGACGTTCATTACTTACCCTCTGCAACAGCGGGTGCATAGATAACTACAGCCCCAATTCACTGTTCAATAGACTTCTGACAGTGAAAAAGGAAATCATCCACAAACCAAGAACTTCAAGTTCCACAGTCAAAAGCATCAGATGGTCAAAAAGGTAATCATTCAAATTCTGAAATGAAGGAAAGCATTCTACCTCAGCTCATCCTTACAAAATACAAACTTGTAGTGGAATGACAACAAAGTTTAGGAATCCAAAACAAATCCAAGCAAGATAAAATCAAAAGGAGGGTCCAAAATTTTTCAAAAATTTGGGAAAAAGGTTGAAGCTGTAACAGGATCCGAGTCACTTGTCTCTTCGCCTTCCATATGCCTCAACATCGCTCGGATTTGACCATCCATTACCCTATTGAAGCACTATATAAGGAACTCCTTGGATACATTGAAGAAGAGGAATTGAAGAGCAAGAAAACTATAGTCCATTATTTTCATAGCTTGCTTGTACTTGAGTCTGCATCCCTTTCTCCCTTGGAGCACTTTGTACTCTTCCCAATATTGGCTTTGCTTGTGAGCTTGCTATCGAGAGATGCAATATTGAGGTGGTGGAGGCCCAGGTGGAGGACTCAGTTTCTTTGGTTCGTAGATGTGTCGACAGAGGTTGTCACTTGTGTAATCTGTAATTTTATTAATAGAAATATATTTTCATGTCCAATGATGTGCATTTAAATTAATATTGAATCCATGGATGCATTTAATTGCTTATGCATTATTGATTATATATACTAGAGTAGGCCTAAAATGATATTATATAGCATGCTTTCCTTGTTTACTATTGTTGAGAGTAAATTGCTAACGCAAGCGGGATTGGAAAAAACTCAACGGGGATCTACTGCAACCATCCGGAATAAGGTATGTTTCGAGATACTTTAGTGTTAGATGTTGTATTTCTATTGCATATTGGGAAGGGATTGATTTCTTCATTTTATCTGTCTGTTGTGGTACACCCCAAGCCATAGAAAGTTTTCTTTGTAACACCTTAGTATAATAACAAAAGATGATAAAAAATATAGTATAATTCTAGTAATGATCCCACGAGGATTGCACGGGAGTCTGATTCATTTGTAGCATTGGATAGTGGAAGACCCAAAGAAATAGTAACATGGAAGGAAAAACAAGTAAAAGGAAACCAGGTCAAGAGATCAATGTAACAAAGAATGTAAAATATTGATAGTCCAATAGTCAGTGCAATGCTTAGAAAATATGAGAATTGCACATGTTTCACATAAAAACCTTCTATTCTACCAATTTTATATCACGTAACTACATGTATAGCCATAGAGAGCTCATGTTTTTTATAAGCTTCATAAATTAGACTCCATAAAATATTTTTAATAATATTATTAAATATTTTCTATTCTTTTAAAGCTAAAATATGGTAAAATAGCACTCGTATTGTTTGTATAAATTATGTGCACATACCTTCTTATGCTTAAAGTATTCCAAGTTTAGTGAACAAAGATTCTTCCACAGCAAATGAATCTCATTTCCATATAAATTTAAAGTTGGTTATCCAAGAGGTTATTGATTTTTCTTGGGTGGAAAAGTATTCTATTTTAGAATATTTGTACTTTTATTTAATTGGAAAAATGTTTTTGTATGAAACTAAGACAAAAATCCTCAATTGTTTTTATGTATATGATCCAATGATATAATCAAATTCTTTGGTATTTTTTAAGATAGTTTGATGGAGTTAGATTTCAATTGGAATTAAGATTTCAATTAATAATAATATAATATGATTAACGTGACGATATGAATATTTTCATTTAAAAACTATTTAACAAAAAAAAATCATATTATACAACAATTTTATGTGAGGCTAAAATGCTATTTTATTGAAGTGCAAGGACTTGTTTGCATTCAACCATGGAGGAATTCAACATGTATTTGTGGGAGGTCTCCGAATGAATATATATATATATATATATATATATCGCATGATTTGAATGTTATTCCTTAGCCCACCCAAATAAAATAACCCTCAATATTTATATCACTATGTCAAATTAAAAAAAAAACTTGACCCCTTAATACAAGGAAATATATTTTTGAGGCTTTTAGGAGTATTCAAACCCCCAATATGAATGGACGTGATATAATATTTCCTTACTAGTGAATCCCCCATGGTAACAATATAGATGGTCTACTGTCAAGTTTTAATGATGATGAATATGATGAAAGTGAATATGAAGATGATGAAAATACCAATTTAGAAGGATGGCGTACATGTGGAAATTGAACTCAAGTGATAGAATAATTACACTAACAAAATTGCTAATCAAACATGCAAAATTCACACAAAAGGAGACTGAAATTGGAGAATAACTTAAACCTGTATTGAATAAGTGTAAATCATCCAACCTTATGAAGTCATAGGCTACTAAAATATATAATTACATGAGAGATTCAAAATCATAAGGATTCTATTCGAATTGGTCAAAAAGCAGGCTTACTAAAACTAGTCAAATCCCCCATAGGTGCATAAATCTCTTTCCAAATATATAAAGATGCTCACAAATTGGATAAATCAAGTGGGAAAGCTAATAAGCGATGGAAAGAAAACTCATTCATGCTTTTTTTTTTATAAAAGGAAGGAGGATGATGTGGAAAAAAAGCAAGGCATTTACACCTAGACTAGCTTTTCCCTTTTTCCTTAAAACTTTTGTAAAGCAAGGCAGCTTTCATAAAAACCAGAACTACACTTTTAGGAACCAAGAATAAAAATAGATTTTCTAAAATTGTTTCTAGGATGATTCCAAAGTGATCCATGACCCATTTTTTGCATGTGTTGACTTCTAGGTGAATGTGGAAGCCAGCTAGCATAGTATGGAATATAGGAATAAGACAAAAATGATTAATTAATGTCAAATATAGGTAACTATGGGTTTATTATTCTAACAACCCCCTTAATATTGAATTTATGAGTAAATATCATAAAAATATAGGGCCTAGCAACAAGGCTTAGTCACCCTTTACATATTTCTTGTCCATACAACCAAGGAAAGAGGTAAAAACCCAGTGGGAAAAATCCTCCCTTAAACATGGACATGAAACGAAATTTTGGAAATCTTGTCATCAATCATGCTTCACCACATGATCAGAAATCTCCAACAGTGATTTGAGATTACTGAAGGTCTTCTCATAAAAAACTTTGGTGAATATTTCTACTACTTTCTATGAAGATGCGCAGTAGAGTAGAGCAATGGTACCATCATGCACAAGCTCCCTGATGTAGTGCATCTGGATCTCAATGTGCTTGGTTTGTTGTCTTTGAACTAGATCATTGTAGATTCGAATGGTGCTTTGATTGTCACAATATATGACAGTAGAAAACTCTGATTCAAAGCCACATTCTCCAAGTATCCCCTGCAACCATATACATTGAGTTGTTGCATTCACAAATCCTCTATACTCTGCCTCTGTAGATGAGAGTGCTATGGCACTTTGCTTTTTACTTGACCAGATTATTGGTCCTTTTGCAAGCATGAAAACATATCATGAAGTATATTTTCAATCTTTGATGTCACCTACCCAATCACTGTCAGTAAATCCAACTAAATCTAAGTCATATTTTGCTTTATAGAAGATCCCGTGAGTTCTTGTTGCTTGAACAAAGTTTAGGATCCTCTTGGTTGCTCTCCAATGGATCTCATGACACTGGTCCATGTATATTGAAGCCACACTAACTGCATAAGATAATTCAGGTTGAGTATGTGTAAGATAAATAAAACACCCAATCAACTACCTATACAATGTAATATTTACCATAGGAGAAGAACCTGCTTCCTCAAACTTAACTCTTGAAAGGAATGGAGTCTTCCTTGGCTTGAAATATTTCATGTTTAAATTGATGAGAAAATATGAAGCATACTTGGACTGATGAAATTTGATTCCATGTTCAGATTGAGCAATTTCAAGACCAAAGAATTGGATCAACAATCCCAAATATGTCATGGAAAAAACATGGTTCATTGGATCCTTCAAGGAGGAAATATCTTTCTTTGAACTTCCTATAATCAGTATTCCATCCACATATAAAACAATGATCATTAAAGAAACATGAATCATCTTCAAATAGACATTCAGATCAGACTTACATCAAACAAAACTCAGTGACAGTAGAAAGCCATCAATCTTGTCATACCAAGCCCTGGGGGATTTCTTGATCCCATACAATTACTTATTTAAATTGAATACTAAATATGGATTAGAAACAAACCCTTCAGGTTTCTACATATAAATCTCTTCATTAAGATATCCATTTTGAAGATCACACTTCACATCCATGTGATGTACTTCCCATTGCTTTGAAGTTGTAATGGCTAGAGCTAGCCTTATGGAGTCCATCTTTGCAACTAGTGCAAAGATCTCATTGTAAGCAATACCATGTACTTATGAGTATCCCCTGTCTATCAATATTTCCTTATATTTCAAAGGTGAACCATCAACATCAAAATTAGTTTTGACTACCCACTTACATTGTACTAGCTTCCTCGCTGGGGGAAGATCAACTAGTTCCCATGTGTTGTTCTTTTGGAGCGAGTTGAATTCTTCTTTCATGGATTTTTTCCATCTTGGATCATCTCATGCATCTCCATATGTCTAAGGATCTGATTCAACCATCAAATAGCACTTCTCAGAAAATAGAGGATCTTTCACACCAAGGGCACTCTCAAATTGAGATCGAGTCCTCCTAGTGTCACTAAGATTTACAGCTAGTTCCCCGGCTGCATGAATGGTCCTTTCTGCCCATTTTGGTCTTGTAGGACTATTAAGATATGCAATTAGATCATAATTATCATACATATCAGAATAAAAAAACTCATTTGTCTCTTCACTTACAATCAGTGGTTGTGGTGGTGAAGAGGACTCTCCAACTTCAACTGCTGCTAAAGGCTCTTCTTCGAACTAGACACTTCTTTCAATGAAATATTTGTTTGTACTCAAGTTGATCAGCTTGTGTAATAACCCAAAAATTCATAAAAATTTAAAAAAATTTAAAGTGACATAAAATGTCTAAAGTCGCAACTAACTGCTAATGGTTAGCGGAACATGAAACAATTTATAAAAGATCATGGGATTGTTTCATTAAAAGAATATGTAAACTAATGGATGTAATCTTAAACACCTCTATTAGTACTATTAATGACTTAACAGCTTTAATTCTATCAGAGTTAGAAAAGGACTTGCATTAAGTTGCTGCTAGATATACTGATCATTTACTTTTGTCAAGTAGGTAAGAATTCTTGTTTGAGATCAGGGCTTACTTAGCATTCTGCTAACTCAATTGGACTGCTAGTTCCTTACAGGTTTAGTAGGTAAGTGTAATATCCAGTAGGTTTTATTTAAAATTACGTCGAGAAAATTACTTTCCTAACATGTTAAGATGCTAGTTTAAGAAAAGGTTAAATATGCTGCTTGTCTTCAAGGAGGTAATGTAAATTCTTTTTTGTTGTTATAAATCCATAAATGTATTTATAACTAATGCCATAATGACTTTCCATCAAAAACATAAAAATTATTTTAAATTGCAAGAGCAATTACTTACCAAAGTTCCTTCAATCATATGAAGATTATTTTCTAAAAGTCTAAAGGACGTGGTTAGTTTTCTTATGATTAAAGTACTGGTTATTTATAAATTCCCATAGAGAGCATAGAGCTCATGGTTTTGGCTTAAGTTTACTTCAACTGCTTAGTGTTCTTGCAGCTATTCTCACTTCAAGATTTAATAGAAGTCCTTCTCTTAAAGAATTATCAAGTTACCTACGTTTTTCAATTATGATTTTAACAATGAGTTATTAGAAATTTATCGGGATTCTCCAATATTTTAGTCTTCAGTTTCTCGAAGACTCCTTCAACAAACAGCATAAAGGTTTTTTTTTTAGAAGTTTAAGGATTTTCCTTTTTAATATAGTCATAATCTATTTTATAACCATCTCATAATCCCTTTTACTATTTCTAATATTACACCATCCATTGACTTGTTTGAAAGCATGAAGATCTTCTAGGGTAATAATAGTATCAAAGTTTTACCCTAAGGTGGAATACCTAAGTATCAAACTACTATGATGAAATCGAATGATGGCAATCATAAGTTATAGTTTAAACCTATACTTTGTGAATTCCAAGGAATAATATATATATCATTGGCATAATGTATATCATTGGAAATCATAGGTCGTATAGTTTTGAAATGATCGTTTGTAAATTGTTTTATGCAGCGCTGACTATAGGTTTTAACCCACACTTGGAGAATTATTTGGTTGGATAGGTGGATAGGTTACATCCACTCGATGGTTGACTTAAATCCTTGAAACCCTACTCATTTTCATTGTAGACTGTGGGCTCCTCCTTTGTGTTGGCCATGATGAGAGCTCGCGGCCATGAGAGGCTTGTAACCACCTTCGAAATTTGGCATTTCCCCTCCATTTTCTATGTTGTAACTATTGAGAGAGTTTGTTTATGGTTTTGGTATTTTACTGGTGGAAGGAGTTGCAGTAAGAGTGGACAGTGGCCCTTCTTTATGACTCGAGGGCTGTGCTATTTTTAACCTGCAACTAAACACCATAGCTTCTGCCCTTGACTTGATTCAACTTGTTATGTTTCCTTCACAGAGGTGATTTTGTATCTTCTTCCTTTCGGCATGTTGCCAAATGTGACCTAGTGTGGCCATCTCTCCATAGCTTCCACTCCAATTTATAGCAGGTAAAGTCTTACCTTTAACTTGGGTTTAAAATTAGTTTTTCTCACAAGGGTTTTTACAATTTTAAGCAAACAAATTAATTATGACGTTACTGTTTGAAACTTGCAGGCTTTTTCTCCTGGTTCCATCCCTGTAGGTGAAAGCAAGCTCACCCTTCAACATTTCGCATGCAAACAAAAATGGTAAGCCCCGGTTCCAATGAGGGTTCTTCGTGCATGCAGTTGTCGTTGTTGGAAGTTGGTTCCTATGGTTGAAAAGCACGGCCTTAGTTCCTTGTTAGTTATGTTTCAAATATTTCTTGTTATTTGTCAAAGTTTTTGGAAACCCTTAAAGGGTACTTCGTGCAAGGTGAAGAAGGCTCTAGAAGTCGTGATGTAACTGGCTTTTACTTGATGTTTTTAGCCTTATGGCCTGAACAATGTAATTTGCTTTTATTTTAAAAAGAAAAGAGCCCATATCTAACTCAATGGGGCTATCGACCTATGTATAGCTAAGATTTTAGTTTTTATAATAGGTTTTGATTAGTGAAGGAAGACAATGAAATAGTCGGGATTGTAAATGGGAACGGGATTTTTCTCCTCTCAGTAAATTATTTGGATACTATTTAATATATATATATCCTCGACCCTTTAATTCTAAGGCTGCGATCCATTCTTATTACTTGATTCTAGTTTTACAAATTGTTTATGTGATATTTGATTATTTTAATTCTGTTTTCAATAATTTGTTTATGTAATATTTTAAATTGTTACCCTATATTTATAAAGATTTCCAATGCACAATTTATGGGAAAAATTACCGTGTTTAAGAGTAACATTTTACTCTGTTTTTGGCTCAAAGGGTTAATTAAAAAGTAAACCCTACAGTTTGATAATAGCATTATTATACTTATTAATTCTTAGCTCTATTTATTTAATGATTTCTTTAATGATTTTTATAGTTTGTTTATAAATCTTAGCTAAAGAGGATTAGGGTTTATTGCTGCATACTTGTAAATATGATATATTTATCTTCTAATAACTTCTGTGGTTCTAAATAGATTATAGTAGAATCATTCTGTCTTGGCAGAGACACATAGTGTCTCGAAATCATTTTTTATAAAAAAAATTGATAGTATAAATATCTTAACCTAACCCTAGATAATGGTCTGTTTACTATACTTATACTTATTTACAACACTATAAGTTTTTATGTATTGTAAAGAATACTGGTATTAGAATTAGTTATGTAAATAATCTGATTACTATTGTTTTTACATACCTATATTTTAGTTTATATCTAAAGTAAATAAATGAAGACAATATTAATTACTTCTTTACAATAGAAATCATAAGCAAACTAAAGTAAAATCTAGTTACAGTTTTCATTCAAGTGAAAAGAATCATTATATTCACCTAAACACCCAGTTGTACTAGAGTACTGCCTGAGTCAGGCATGGAAAAATACAGTATGGAAATTCTAATTCTATATGTTTTTCATTTTGCATATTCATTTCTATTTCTAACATAATCTGTAATTTACCAAGTCTAACATTACACAGTTACTCCTTTCTTCATAAACCCTAATTAAATACTAACATGCCTATAGTTAGAACTAATAAACATTTTATTAAAGACAGTAAACAAATATAATAGCATGACAAATAGAACCTATCAATGATAAGACGACAACCACTTAAGGAGGTTGTTCCTCCCAACCAAACCCCTGGAGAGCACACAGACAACGCTTCCTCAGGACCCCCGAGCTTGTTCCTAGTCTTCTTGGCAGAGAACTAGGTGGAGAATATAACTTTAAGACCTCTATTACCTGACTAGTCCAATTACCACAGTAATTAAAATCTTCTCACAGCAGTAGGAACTTCAGTCTAAAAGTTGTAATAAGTTCAGTCTCAGTAATTAACCCTTCAAACTCACTTCAGTAATCCCCTCCATTGAATTTCTCTTGAGTAAATTCATTCACCCTGAATGATCACCCCCAGAATGAGCATCCTTAGCTGTCTTCAATGGGAAATTTTATAGAGATGCCTAGGTCTTCTGGGTCAGTTTTCATTTAATGAGCCACCTGCTCTGATTCCACTTTCTTGGGGAATCATGACCACAAATATAGGGAAGTTGCCACCTGCAACAGTTGGAAGTAGTTTGAGGATGCTGCCACTTGTTAGTGTACTCTCCACCCAGTCTCCTCCACCAATTGACTAGTAAACACTCTTTTAATAAATTTCCTAAGTTGTTGTCTCATCATTTATTTATTTATAATAAAATATTCTGAATTACATTAATTATTCTCGACCCCACTAGATCATCAATTACAAACTTAGCATAAAATATAACACAATGTTCCTCAAATAATATTAAATTGTTTTTTTACAAATTGGGGCATGTCAGAGCTTGTACCCTTTTGAATCTTCAAAATACCCAACAAATAGGCACTATTGGCTTTGGGGTTGCAAATAATTTCTCTTTTCAGTTGGAATTCTAGCCCAAGCCTTTGAGCCAAAAATCCTGAAATGGGTCACATCTGGTTTGTGCCCACTCCAAGCTTCGAAAGGAGTAATACCATCAAGATGCTTATGTGGCACCCTGTTTTGGATATAGGATGCACAGTTTATAGCATTGACCCAAAACTTTGGTGGAAAATTTTTAGCCTCCATCATACAAGTTTCCATCTCCTTCAGTGATCTCTTTCTTCTCTCAGCAACACCATTTTTCTATGGTGTGTAAGGAATAGAATGTTGCATCCAGATACCTACATCTATGCAATAATGGATGAAATTAGACTTGACATACTCACCACCATTTTCATATCTAAGGATCTTGAGTCTCCCCATAGACTGGTTCCTAACCAAGGCTCTAAATACCTTGAAGAGGTCAAGAACTTTAGACTTGTGCTTTAGGAAGTAGACCCAACAATACCTGGAAACATAATCTATGAAGGAGAGTGCATATTTGGCTCGACTCATGGACATGTGAGAGAATGGACCAACAATTTCACTATGGATCAACTCAAGGGGTGCAAAGGTTCTCTCATGACTAGCTCTATCATACTTGTGCTTTGGGTGTTTTCCTAGGATACAACCTTGACAGACTCCTTTAGAAAAATTGATCTTTGGTAACCCTATGACCATATATTTATCACTCAAATAAAAAAGATACTTATAGTTAAGATGGACAAATATTTCAAGAAAAATCTTGCTTTCTTCATTAGCATGAGTAAGAAGAGCAAAGGGGTTTAAGTAGGGTAGAAAGTGTTAAAACTTGTATACCTTTGAACTGTGATCAACAACACCTTTTGTTATGACTTTACCATTCGAAATATCTGTGATTTCAACTTCATTGAGGGAGTAGATGACTTTCTTTGGATACCCAGTGTGAGTCATCTGATACACTGACAAGAGATTAGAGGCGGGACCTGGAACATACAACACATTATTGAAATTACCATGGTCAAGATCAATCCTACCCTTCCCAAAAATGTCAGTTAGAGATTCATCTCCCAACACTATTGGTGGACCTTTCAAAATGTCAAGAGAGGAGAAAGTATCCCTTGTTGAAACCATATGTCTAGAAGCTCTAGAATCAATTATGAAGCTAGGTGAGCTTGAGGTTCCAGCAACCATGGCATGTACTCTCTCTCCAGAAGCCAATTCTGAATTGAAAAGAGAAACAGAGTTATATAATGATTAGCTTGATTTACAAACTCAAATATTCACTATACAGATAATGTTTTTGCCTTAGTACTATGGAGATGTTTTTGCCGTAGTACTATGAAAATTTAAGTATACATAAAAAGACAATGACAGACTGATAGAATCGAATCCCAAAGCTCTGGGTGGTCTAACAAATTACTAAGTTTACAGAACTGGCCATAACCCTAGTTCTGGAAAATTCAGTATTCAATATCAGATGGTCGAGCATATCTCCCAATTGGTTGATAAATATGACATCAAATTCGCTAAATTAGGTTAGTTAAGAAGTGGGTTTCAAACAGTTTGGTGACATTCTTCATAGTTTGCTCAAAAAGTGATCTCGAAAGTTGCTTCATGGTTTAATGACGAGAGTGTCTGATTGATTGCTAGATTGACTAGTTGTTGGCTAGATTTGTGTTGGATTCCAACTGATGATGAATTGTTCCTTCAATCCATTGAAGCATGCATATATCGTTTTATTAACAGTTGTGTCTGTTAAACATACAATCCATTCCTCATCATATTGAACGCCTCTTTCATGGGATTCGCTGCTTAAAATATGCGTGACTTGCATTGAAAACCAAAACAACAATTTGTTAGGTATCCATGTGTTACATTAAACACGTTCTTGTTAGTTTAGTAACTGCGTACTCTTGCTAAGAAATTGCTACAAATTAAACTCAGTACAAATCATTAGATACCATAAAGTGGATTGTAATAAATTTTATTCGTTATGCCATAGTTCACTTATGTATGTATGTGTGTCATGTTGTCATTTGAAAACCAACATAATATTCCATAATTAATGATTTTAAATGGAATAACATATTTGTGTCATGTTGTTATTTGAAAACCAACATAATATTCCATAATTAATGAGTTTAAATGGAATAACATATTTGATGAGTGAATAAACAAGAGTAAGGTGGTAGCAATGTCCCCCACATTGCTATCAGTTTTGTGGCTAGCTATGAAGAGAAGCTTTTTATGAAGATAAGTTTTTTGCAATGGAAACACTTGTTGAAGGAGTTTTTTTTTGCACTTATGTGAGCCATCAAAGCTTCATGAGATAACTTAGATACGTTTGACAACTAATTTTATTAATGTGATAAGCAAACAAGAATTCTATATACATTTCTATTCGGTTTATACTCTTAAAAATTGAAAAACTATTATTTATAATGATGCAAGTACATTCGACCCATTTTTGAAGAACATTATGACTATTAGGTCTTCCATGTGAAATATAATTTCCCTTGGGGTTAATCAAATAATAATGTGCAAATGTAAAATATTGAGAGGCTCTACAAGTCTACTATATGTATTGCCAACATATATCCACTTAATATGGGTTTGGAATTCACATCTATCCACTTAATATGGGTTTGCAAATCATTCTTTTCACACATTTCAATAATAATATCAAGGAGGCTAGCTTTACCTCATGAAAATTCTGTCACCTTTCTTGAAGGAATCATGATATGTCACCTTTCTTGAAGGAATCATGATATGTGATGCAATCAGTATCACTTGCTATAGGAAAATTGGTGCATTATCATTATGTACAAAATGGATATCACCAACTCAAGAACATTTTTCAAAAATGTATATAAAAGTTAATGTCAAATTACAATTTAATATCAAACTCTTAACACAATAAGAAACTAGCAAAACTTTTACTTCTGGACAAGTTGAGAGGATAGCTTTCAACATTAATTTTATTTGGTCTTTCCAAATTTTATTTTAAAAGGAAAATTGAATATTACCTTATACCCAACACGAATGGCTTCCACCTGCAATAATATTCTTATCTTGGTAGAAGATTTCAAATCACTTTTTTGCAATTCTCCTCTCAAGTATGGTATTTTCTATAATATAGATTCAAAACATAATCATATGCTATATGCTCTCACGGGGACTTCACTTAGTGAACCTCTCACATAGCAAGTGCGATCTTAGGATATTAAAGAATACCCATAATTTCGAGAGATGTTG
>LPNX010529149.1:534256-604789 GCA_001517045.1 Pseudotsuga menziesii | reverse complement strand
AATGACAACTGATTTTTGATTTCTGCAATCAACTTACATGCATTTCCTGTGATAATGAGATCATCAACATATAAAGATATTAAGCAAACATTTCCTTCCGTATCTTTCTTCACACAAAGGTTAGGATCACTTTTGCTTTTCCCAAAGCCTTCCTGATTAAAGAAGGTATCAATCTTTATATACCATGACCTAGGAGCCTGTTTCTATCCATAGATAGCTTTCTTTAACTTACATACAAGGTGCTCCTGTCCTTTCTGTACAAATCCTTCAGGTTGGACTAAGTACACTTCTTCTTTTAGTTCACCATTTAAGAAAGTAGATTTTACATCTAATTGATGGATCTTCCAATTATGAGTTGTAGCTAATGCAACCAAAATTCTAATTGTATTTAGTTTCGCTACTAGTGCAAAAGTTTCCTCAAAGTCAATTCCCTCCTGTTGAGCATAACCTTTGGCAATTAGTCTTGCTTTAAATCTGTGAATACTACCATCTGATTTAAGCTTATGTTTAAAAAGCCATTTACATCCTATGGGTGTTTTGTTCTCTGGTAATTCTGTTAGTTCCCAAGTCTGATTCTTCATAATAGAGTTATATTCTTCATTCATAGCTTCAACCCATTCTTCTTTATCTTTGGCTTGTTTATAATTCATTGGTTCATTCATTGCATTGGACATTAAAGCATAGTCATCATACCTTGAAGGAGGACGAATATGTCTTGATGACCTTCTTAGTCCTACATTACCTATAGGGGTACCATCCATTATCCTTTTGCTTTCTGCTGTATCTTCATCTGAACTGATAGAAGTGCTCATGTTGTTTCTGCTATTTTGACTGTGGCTGGTGCTACTTCCATTGCTTCTGCTACTCTATTCCTACTCCTTTTCTTATGGCTGTTCCACTTCCTGCTGCTGAATGATGGAATGTAATTTCACATATTCATTAGTAGAGCTGTGTCCTTGGCCATATTTATCACTTGTATCTGCATGTTCATGGAACACTACACTCTACTTGCAATTAACTTATGAGAGCTAGGGTGAAATAGCTTATAAGCTTTATGATCATTGTGATATCCAACAAAGATACATTCAAAGGATTTAGCATCTAGTTTCCTTCTATCATCTTTTGGTATATGTGCAAAAGCTTTACAACCAAAAATTCGTAGATGCTTAACTTCAGGTTTATATCCATAAAGGACCTCAAATGGTGTTTGCAGATCTAATTTCTTTGTTGGACTTCTATTTTTCAAATATACAGTAGTATTAACAGCTTCAGCCCAAAAACCATTCGACATGTTCTTACCTTGGAGCATACTGAGAGCACATTCAACTAGTGTCCTATTCTTTCGCTCAGCTACACCATTTTGCTGAGGAGTGTGGGATACTGTAAATTGTTGCTGGATTCAATTCTCCTTACAGTATTTCTTGAAAGCTCTAGACACGTACTCCCCTCCATTGTCAGATCTGAGAAATTTAATGCACTTTCCTGTCTGCTTTTCGACCATCATTCTGAACTCCTTGAAATATTCGAAGACATCTCCTTTTCTTCTTATAAAATAGACCCATGTGTATCTAGATCTATCATCAATAAATGTTAGAAAATACGATGCACCTCCTAATGATCTAGTCTGCATAGGTCCGCATACATCTGTATGGATTAATTCAAGCAGATTAGTTTGTTTCTTCTCTTGATGTATTGGGAATGCATCTCGGTGCTGTTTTCCAAGTGCACAAGCACTACATTCTAAATGCACATTCTTTATAACAGGTAGACCTTCAACCATAAATTTGTTCTGAAGCAGCATAAGATCATGATGATTAATGTGTCCATACCTTTGATGCCAGAGTTCCTCTGTAGTGATGATGGTGGATGCCAATGCTTGATGACTATCTTTGCACACATCCAGCTTATATAGTCCTCCACACCTTGAACCTGTAGCAATAGTCTTGTAGTGGTCTTGGATATCTTTAATACGACATTGGTGCTTGCCAAACTCTACCTTTAGGTCATGTTCAGTTATGGTTGAAACAGAAATAAGATTCTTTTTAATACTAGGAACATACATAACATTATGTATCTGTTTCAATTCACCATTAGATAATTTCACCTTTACTTTTCCATAACCTTGAACTTTGAGTGACCTATTATCACCTAAATAGATGTGAGTGTCATGAAGATTATTATTATATTCTTCGAACCATTCTCTCCTACAAGACATATGTGAAGATGCACCCGAATCTATGAACCATGCATTCTTATCATCTGTCTCAGCAAACAAAGCATCCTCAGAAATAAATAATCTCAGATTTCTAAATTCATTTTCAGGAGTGTCTGTGTTTGCAAAATTCCCATTATGATTTGCATTGTGATTTCTATTGTAGCTTCTACCTCTATAATATTTCTTCTGATAACGATTTCTATTGAGGTGTCCTGGTTTGTCCCAATAATGACCATCTACATTATTTCTAGAATGATCAGTCTGAACCATACCTTTATGTTTGGGTGAAATTTGCGTCTATTTTCATTCCATGATCTGCCTCTATCTTCATGCCATTGTTTGCCTCTATCTCAGTTCCATGAGCTGCCTCTGTCTCCATTCCATGGCCTGCCCCATGGTTTGCCTCTATGCATATATCGACCTCTTGCCATCGGTGCGAGATCAGAACCTCGAGCCTTGAGATCATAAGTTTTCATCCTCTCTTCTTCTTGAAGCAGAATACCTGTGAGTTCTTCAAAATTTGGGGGTTTTTCTCTTGCTGTAAGTGCTGAAATAAACACTTTGTAATCGGAATGCAAACCTTTCAGGGCGATAGTTACTTGATCAGTACTATCTA
This sequence comes from Pseudotsuga menziesii, assembly GCA_001517045.1. Lineage (NCBI taxonomy): Eukaryota > Viridiplantae > Streptophyta > Pinopsida > Pinales > Pinaceae > Pseudotsuga > Pseudotsuga menziesii. The sequence goes on along the minus strand of LPNX010529149.1, from coordinate 601,958 downwards.
CTGCTTCACCTATAGATGCCAAGCTATCACTCAAATCTTTGATGCGAGAAATAAATTTACTTACCCCTTCATTTGCTTCCATCTTGATTGACAACAATTTGGTCTTCAGAAGCAAGATGCGATTTGCATCAGTTGTTTCATATAGTGTTTTAAGTGTATCCCATGTCTTTTTAGATGTGTCACATTTTCTGATGTGAGGGATAATCTTGTCTTGCACATACATTCGTAGAGTCACCTTTGCTTTGGCTTCCATTTTGTTCCAATCTGGGATTAACGCAGGATCTGCGGGCTTCAATTCAGTGCCATTCACAATCATCCAGCCACCGAATAATTTAAGAACAGTCTGCAACTTGAATTTCTAGTTGACATAATTTTCTCCATTTAATTTGGAGGCTTTATTGATGTATGTATCAGCCAATTGCTGTTGAGCGGTGGCAGCCATTTCACTTAATCTGAGAGGGAGAATAAAAAATCAATCAGTAAAAAAAAATTCACCTTTCCAACGCAGGCATCTTCGGCAATAAACTTCAGCGATCTGGGCAGCAGTGGTGTAGCAATGATTCAATGGGAAGCTGGGATAGCAGTGATGACTCTTTTGATAGCAGCAATCTATAACTATTAACAATGCTAAACTTCAGATGACTCCAGGTACCAATCAATACTGCAATCCCCAAAAACTTCAGATGACTGCAATCTCCAATCAACACAACAACTAACGGCGTCAATTTTCTCCTCATCTGGAGACTGCAGATTTGTGGCTAGTCTATCACTGAAGAGAGGAGCTCGCTGCTGGCGGCCTGTACATAGGCAGCGTTGACACTCTTAGCACCAACAAAACAAAACAAAATCTCAACACCAGATCCATGTCAAAGCTTAGCCGTGTCTTGCAAAAGATCTCCACAAACTGCGCACTCTTCACACAGGCTCGAATTTATCGGCGGTTCTGACCTTGACGATCACCAACAGTGTTTCGTTCACTTCAACACTGGGAGCGATTCACTATGGGCAGCGATCTCTTCTATTCAAGATGGGCAGTGATCTCACCCCAGTAGCAGGCAGCGTAGGCCCAGCTCTCCTCACACGCTGCAAATGGCAATGAAATCCTTCACTATTCACACAACTCAGCTGCAGGCCACAATGGACACTTCTCACAGCCAATCAGGCTCAGCAGGCCACTAAGGGCTCTCACTCTCAGGCCACCAACAGGGTTCTCACATAGGCCACCTACAGGGCTCTCACACAGCAGTCAGATCTTTGGCTCTGATACCAACTTAACACAAACAGAGAGGCAATGTGGAGCAGAGCACAAAGGCTTGCTCTCATACACAAAGGAAAGGCCAAAACCAATTCAATTATTGATGAAGAAATAGTTACAATATATAGATGAAAAACATCATAACAAACCAGATCATAGATCCAATAAAAGTGGATCTCAAACCAAACCATGCTAAATATAGAAAGTACACATCAACCCAATCCATACCAATCTTCCTATCATTTCTACATTATTCCAACCGAATGTAATTTTGTGCTTTGATGCCATAAAATTACAATTTTATTCAAGGGAAAAAAAAAAGATAACTCAGATTTAAGATTTATAAAAAAGTTTAACTCCACCGTTAAATTTAACTCATTTGTAACATTATTCCAACCGAATGTAATTTTGTGCTTTGATGCAATAAAATTACAATTTTATTCAAGGGAAAAAAAAAGATAACTCAGATTTAAGATTTATAAAAAAATTTAACTCCACCGTTAAATGGTTCTTACGCTATCTTCAAGTATCTTCACGTAACCCATCATTATTTACCTATTTACCTCTTGAGGTAACCATCAACGGAAAATTAAAAAATAACCCATTGGCTAATTAAGAGATTGGAAACACTCTTATTAATGAAGAATGCAAAAAAGAAATTGATATCAACAAAGATATTGAAATCAACCTGTAGAGTTTTCCATGACTACTACTTACATCAGTGAGAAGAAATGTAACATTCTTTTTAATGCGACATGTAAAAATTAAATTTACATCGACACAGAAATTGAAATCATCCATAACTACTAATTACATCAACGAGATGAAATGTATGTAGTACGAGATGAAATGTATGTAGTTTTTGGTAGTATATGTTACCATGCTTGTAAAAGGAAGTTGCAGATAATAAGTCACTGAGTGTCGTCCTTTGATTTTTATTTTGTTTTAACTCCCTCCCACTCTTTTCTTATGAATGGAAAAATGAAAGAGAAAATATAAACTAGAAATCAACCTCTACCAAATAACCAATAGATCCAAAATTACTGCCAATAAGGGAATCCATAGTTTGAATGCTGCAACAATTCAACATTATATAGTATTTAATCATAAAAATGGTAGAAATAAACAATAAAAATCATGAACTGAATAAAAAATAGTCGCATGAGCGAAACCATCAAACACTTAGAAAAGTCCATTACAATAATATCGAGCTATTATAATATATTAAAGTGATACTAGACTATTACACTACAATAAGCGAAGCACTTGTAAGCATTCACCTTCATTTATGGCTACAATACTAAAGGTATATGTGGCTTTCCAAAGCATTTTCATGGTTGGGGAATTATGATGCCTTGTATTTATGGCTACAATGCTAAAAGTGGCTCATGTGGCTCATGTATTATATCCTTGTAACAAGAATGCCTCAAACATGATGAAAACAACGTGGAGCTATTAGAAAGTGTTTGAAAGTATGATAACTAGTCTAGGAAAATTCCATGATATAAGTATTGTGTTTTCAAATAGTTAAATTATTTTAATACTATTTGTTTTTGTTAATTATTGTCTTTGATTGCAATAAGTTATTTTACTAGACATATATAGGATTAGTTCTATTATATGTTGCATGTAGATGTGTTGACCAAATTAATGAAACCAATAAGGGGGACATAGTCCCAAAGGAAATGAAGGAGAGATAGGTGTGTTTCTTTAAACTTTTTTGTCGGTATTCATTTGGATACTAAGGTTGGAATTAGGAGATTACTTCAGTTATTCTCTTGTCTTGAATTTGATCGTGATTCTAAGAGTGATATGTTATTAATTAGTTTGCATTTGTATTTTTTGCAGTACAAATAAATGCAAGATCCCAATATTCAACATAACCTTTTGGATCCTATCATGTGGCATGTAATGTAAAATTTTTAAGGCTAATTCATTATTTGTATGATATATCGTAGCATTCTTGTTTGTTAAAGTTGGAATTTGAAAATGTGTGCTAGATGGTGCTTGGTAATTCAATGTGGACATAAAATAATTGATACTGAATATTTTGGTGTTGGGTATATTCATTTAATTAATGATGTCCCTTTTCACAGATACTTATCTATTTCCAAGAAAACCTAAAGGCAACACAAGATCATCTGAGGAATCCTTAAGGAATGCATAAGATTCAAAATCTTGTGAGTGCGGGTATTGTACAAGTGACATGATGAGGTCCATTGCTTTGTTCATAAATATTTTCGAGTGAAATTTTTTAGAATGCGCAACTTTTCTTTGTATCTAAAAAAGACATGAATAAAGCACCAAAATTTACTCTAGAAAATGAGATTTAGATTTTATGTAATTCTTGGAAAGCCATTGGAACACATAGTTGTACTCTTTGATAGGAAGAAACGCTTGATGAAAATTTGGTAAATGATTTGTCTTCTTTTTGTCTTTTCATAATAGCATATCCAAACATTTTATCTTTTAATTACCATTGAGAAAACTGATTAACATAACAATAATCAATCCTGTCCAATTGTTATATTGTTGCATTTCCAAATATTATCAAATGATTTCAAGTTGAATTGGTCCTTAAGTGTCCGTGTTATGATTGATTGTCTATAAATGACTGATTCAAATCCCTATTTGAAAAGCCATTGTGTCCTAAATACAAAAGGGCCAACTACATAATCAAGTGGTAAATTAAAATATGCAAGGTAATGGACTAGGATCGTGAATTTGGAATTGAAACAATAAACATATAAAAGAATGTGCCATAGGTCCATGTGTCCCATTACATTATTGTGTTTGGCCTCAGTTGTTAATGGAAATTTCAACATTTTCAAGTACTTTATGTGGAATCCACAACACCTATGCTCTGTAACTATTCATTCTCAAGAAAGTCATGTAATTTAATTCAACCATTTATGTTATTATTTGCCTCTGGATGGCCATGACAATGTTCCAAAAAATTATAATAATGCATTACTTTATGTGTAATCCACAATACATATGCTCTATAACTATTCATTCTCAAGAAAGTCATGTAATTTAATTCGACCATTTATGTTATTATTTGCCTTTCAATGGCCATGACAATGTTCCAAAAATTATAATAATGCATTACTTCCAATAATTTTTTTTCACTCCCATTGTTAAATATTTGTTAATAGATTGTTGGTTCTTAATATTAATATCGATATCTCTGCGTTTTTATTAAAATAAATCGATTTCTTTTTGGTAGCATGGTTTTAAAGGTAGAGTTATTCATGGAAAACCATGTCACTTGAAATCACTTCACATTTAAAAAAAAAATCATATGAATTGACCTTAGGTTTGATAGTAGAATGTTTTAGGGAAGAATTATTTAAGGAAAACCATGTCACTTGAAATGGCTTGCTAGGATTTTACAAGGAGGTATACTTTCCACATACTTTCACCCCTACAAAAATCCTATGGATCTATATCACTTTTTGGTACGATAATCCATAAATGGATCTAGATCACTTGTTTTCAAGTAAATGAAACTTGTAAGGTGAAATAGTGATGAACCTAGGAAACAAGAGATAATTGTGAAAGGTAGGAAAAAATAGTGATGAACCAAGTCAACAAGATACAATTCTAAAAGGCAAATGTTGAGCTTAATGAGCAGGCTACCAATTTGTTGAGGTTGAGAGCTTGCTTTCCTCCAAAGTGAGTAATTCATTCGGTTAAGGTAGTATATTGCAAATACAAGTTAGTGATTTATCTATTTTTTGGGGTTGCAGAGTTTGTGTGCCTCCTAAGTTGACAATTTTCTCTTTTGGTGTGTGGTTTGTTAGGAACACTAAATGAATCCATCACTCATTTTTTTTAGAAAAGAGAAGTCAATGAAGTTGAAGGTTGCATGCTTGAATAATTGGTTTTGAGAGGCTCACTGCATTATGAGATGATAAATTTACCTCTAGTGGCGAACTTCTTAATTAGAATGGTAGCTTTCCTTGGTGAAAATTAGTATCTTGAAGCTTTAATATTTACTTTGAGCAGAATCATCTACATTAAATAAAAAGAAGAAAACCAACATATCCTACTTTCTAGTAATGGACTCCATTGAAAAATGTTTTCTTATTTATGATGTGAATATTCATGTAACTATGTGTGTTAACATGAAAGGTCTTCTTAAGGTAGGCCCTTCATTTCCCTTTCCTACAAAACTTGTAGATGATTTCCTCAATGTACAATGCCAGGTATAAATATTTGAATTTGTAACTAAAATTAGTTATAATAAATTATTTGTCATGGTGCACGTATTATTCCCTTAATTTTTTATTTGAAGTGGCATATATGTGTGGCTTCTAGTATTAAATGATTGTCACTTGAAAACCAACATAATATTCCATAATTAATGAGTTTAAACGGCATACATATTTGATGAGTGTATAAATAAAAGCTACGTAATATTCTATTTGTTTAATGAGTGTCTTTATGTTTTTAATTTAAATGGTATTGAAACATATCAGTAGCTTTTCGTGATTCATATTTTTATGATTATTTATTTGTGATTCTATTATTATTATTTTGGTTGTATGAACCTTAAATTTTTCAATTTAAAAAAAAAATAATAAATAATGTTCAACTTTGTAGAAGTTAAAAAAATAATTAAACTCTTTAATTTTTAAATTTTGATTGGTTGTTTGTTGAGTGACATAGGATTTGAATTGCAGGCCTCAGGCGTGGGAAACTGAGGTGAGAGAAGTATGTTTTAATACTCCATTAATTCTGGAAATGACGACATTACGCAACAAGTTGGACCGTGGAGATTGGGTGGGTTGATGGTGTGTCAGGCCGAAATCTCACACACTTACCGAATTTCAGTGCTTGTACTGCTAGCCTTGGATGCCCCTCCTGCCTCCATTCCATGGAATCCCTTGAACAAATTTGTTTTGTCCCAAAATATGCAGTTTAAGGATTTCATTACTATGTACCAGGCGCACTAACATGGTTAATTAATGTAACACATCATAGACTGATGATCGACAAGACTTTTCTTCCTTTATCCATGAATTGTACTCATCGTTCGCGATACCCATCATTGAATTATTGTTGTTTCAACTGTGTTTGAGTGAATGATGGCTTAATGCAGTTTTGAATTGAGGAATGGAAGACTAGCAGGCCTCGAAATTGGCTATTTGGACATTTTTTTTAATTTTTTAAATGTATTTGACACGTCAATAAATTTTTTAAACGTCAACAACTACATTCATGCAAATTTATAAAACACGGATTTGATGCCATGCCAATGAAATCAACCGTCATAAATGATAATAGTTAATTGTATCTTTCCATGTAATGCATTGCCAAGAGTTGCATAAATATTCAATGTGAATTAAAATATTGTGAGAATTGTTAATTAATATATTGTGAGAATTGAAATAATTGTCAAATCAAATTGCACACAACTCGTCACAAATTAGTTTTTGTAATCTGAAGTTTGAAGTGTACTTATTTTGCAGCACTTTAAGAGAGTCGGCGTCTATTTTACATACAAATGCCTTGATAAACTACCCACGCTTTTATTTCACACACAAATTGTCTACAAAAACCAGGCACAAGGAAGAGCGTTCACAGTAGACTGTATGATTCCAACATGGAAATTGTGTTCTCCTCAGGAGTGTCGGTCTACGACCCTGCAATGTACATGGAGGAGGAGGAGTTTCAACTCTTGATTGATTGAGATGGATATGCAAGTAAGCATGTAATTGTAACATTAACATATAGAAATGTAAAATATTTCGACACATAAATATAAGTAAAACGTAAAGTGAAGGGCATAAAAAATACAAAACCGTCATGAAATTTTGATTGACATGCCAAGAAAATGTGAAATTCCCGCCCTGAAGACTAGTATTTGATCAGAGTAGACATGGGTCTTGTAAGCTCGTGAAGGTTTGAGTGAGAAATTTTTGCAAGAGTGGGAACATACCTTGATTTTGTAGTGTTGAGTGAGGAGGAGAAATACAAGTTAAGCAATGGTGACCTAGTGAAGGTGTCAAGTGATGAACCCCTGGTGGAGGTGTCAAGCGATGAAGAGGGTTTCATAGGGGCTTGGTTCTGTGCATGAATTTTAAAAAAATAGCGGGAAGGGCACTTGGTGGAGTACAGAGACCTTGTGAACGATGAGGATGACACAAAAAAACTAAGGGAGAGAGTAGATGAGTTTCACATAAGGCCAAGCTCTCAAGAGCAGAGTAAAGATCAGTTTATTTTGTATGAGGAACTTGATGCTTGTGAGAATAATCGGTGTGGTCACGAAGGTCCTTAACAATCATGAGTATATAATATACTTATTGCACACAAAAAATATATGATATTTAATCATGCCAAACTGCACCCCCACCTCGAATTCATAGATAACAAATGAGTTGAAGCTTCCAAGGTATGCACATTACTTCTCTTCTTTCACTTCATGGGAATTGGCAGTGTTTTTTTAATGAATGATAGGATTTTTTCCCTTGGCTTAGTCCTCACATGGATAAATTGCTTTTAAGTTTGTTTTTTTCCCATTGTTTTCTAATTTTTCTGTAAGCCAATGCCTCTCATGTCCTTTGTCTATGATTTCCTTTCCTTGATATTTTTGTTTGGTCACAAACTCAAATTTTTTTGTTTGATTTTCATGTGAGTAGACCCGTATCCTATCCAAATACCCACAACAAATATTAGAACCCACTTTCAAGTTTCAACTTAGATAATAGGCATGAATTACTTCTCAACGCCATGAAAAGGGTGAAATAGATTCAAATTTACAAACAAGGAAAAAGCACAAAAGGATTACAGATATGCTCGCCTCTACAGCGAAAGTCAAAACAGTTGCCACCAGCACTAGGAAATACACCCTTGAGCATATAACAATTATTGGCTCTCAAATCTTGCTGGGTAATATGGGAAATTCACAAGAAACTAGCATTAGAGGAAATTTCAATTTAAAATGGGCCTTCCAAAAATAATACAAATTCCATGTCATCATGTATTAGCCAGTCAAAATGCTTTGAAATTCAAAAAGGGAGAACCTCTTAAACAATTTTTTAATATAAATTTGGGGATAGGTATCATAAAAAAAACTACTTTTTTTGTTTGTATGTTCGACATATATCCGTGTGTTTTTACTCAAATTTTGATCGATAGGACTCATTGGATGCAGAATTGGATGCAGAATTAAATTCTACATCCAACGAGTACTCACTCTGCATACTTTTGATGAGCCCCTCTTACTCGAAAAATAAGAAATACCTGAAAAAATGTGATGATGACATCATCATCACATTTTTTCAAGTATTTCTCGTTTTGGGGGTACAAGGCCTCGTCAAAAGTATAGGTTGGATGCATAATTTAATTCCACATCCAGCGAGATCTCCCGATCGAAATTTGAGTAAAAACACAAGGAGATATATCGAAAATACGAACAAAAAAGTAGTTTTTTCTTTTCTTCCTCCAAAATTAATAAATATTATTTTATTATTTTAATGATTATTTTATTAAATATTCTTAGGAGGCCCATTTTGACTTGAAATTTCCTCTAATATTTGTTTACATGGTCGTACTATTTCTCTACCTGTGGGATGGAATATTCAATGTGTTTCTCACCCGTGTACAGGTGAATAATTGTTTTCAATTTTCCACTAAATTATCAAGATTGCATATTTCTTAGAACAAATGATTGAATAGGTTCATCTCATAAATATTATTACTCATTCAATCAATAGTAGAAATACTAATATCCATACATTCTAATGGAGATCCACCATGGCTAAGAAAGAAAGGAAACATGTAGAAAAACCAACAAAAACATCATATTTTGAAGATTACAGTTATCAAGAGAGTGTGGCTATTCTAAAGAAATTTTAGGAACACAGAAGGAAGTGCCATGAAAAAGGAGTACAACTACCTCCTATAGCTAGCAATCTATTTCATTTATGAATTTGGAGAATATCATGTCCGATGTCTTCATCCCTTTCTCCCATGGCTAGTATGAGGTCTGCTCTACTCAGTAGTGTCGCTGGTAAGGTCTCATGAAACTAATCATAGTCTGCAATCTCATTGCAAAGAATACAATTTACTATTAGAAAGAAGTCATGTTCAAGACTCTAAAATCCTTTGATATCTCATCTAGCCACTTTGCAAAGAACACTAAGATGTCAGGGGGATTTTCCATCTTCTGATGTCATCTCCTTGGCTCTCATGTGGCAAGGTGTAGATTAGCTTCCTATCCAACGTTGCTTCCATGCATAGAGTGAAAGCTAGCTGGAAATACCTGTCAATGAATTGGCATCTATGCTTTCATTCATGGGGATCTATGATGAGGGATTATTGTTGTTTCATTATTAGTGTTATCAAATAGTCTTGAATTGTGTAGTTTTTTATGGTGTAATTTTTTATTTTATTTAAAGTGTGAGTGAGTTGTTCAATAATTGAATTACATGCAAATAAATTTAATATAAACTTATGTATATTTTCAGAAATATTTTTATCAAACCCATGTGAATAAACAGGATAAGTATAGAATTTAAGTGTGTTAACGTTATTTAGGATATTCCCCTTTCAACGCATTTGATTTCAGTCAGTTTTGGAGGGCATCCAATCGTGTTAGTATGAGTTTGAATGCATTGCAGATATGCAGATCCCTTATGATACTTTGAATTAAGTAAAACAAGGTGGTGGAGCAACAAAATACTAGGAGTGAGTTTTAGTGGTATAATTTAGATAGAGGGGAGTGTTATGGGGAGACAAAATCCTATACAGGGACATTGGTAATAGCCTGTAATTATTGAGATCACATCGATACACCATTGACACAATAGCTAAGAAGATTAAATCGGTTTCAAATCCATATCTCTAATCTAACTTTGTGTTTTGAAGTTAGCTGAAAGTTTACGAGTGATTTTGTTATTTACTATACAATAAATAATTGTGTTGCTTAGTATGTGTTACATAAAAGAAACCTTTATAAATAATTATGATGTCGAGTATGCAACACACTTTTTAACAAAAAATTTGGCTTTTGTTTTGATGAATAGATCTGAATATTACATTTACTTGGGATATATCAAAACTTTTATATTAACTGATAGAAGATGCAAAGCACCTGAGGTTTTGTTCTCTTGTGGCTAGGTCTTACACTAGCTACCAATGGCAATTAATCGAGTGCCCGGGTTTTTTTTGCATGTGTCTAGGTCTTGCACTAGCTGCCAATGGAAATTAATCGCGTTCATGATTTTGGATATAGTGAATAATCTGATTCAGTGGTAGAATGTACTAAATAATTCAGTGAAATTAAAGATAGCATGAAGACGTGACAAGCGACCAAAAAATGGTGTAACATTTATTTAAATGGTGTAACATTTTATTTAAATTAATGTAGTTTTTTTATTCACATAGGTAATGTTTTTCCCTAAAATTGCGTTATATTTTTTAGTGTATTTTGTGAAATCAAATGTTTGGTAATGTATTTGAACAAAGTTCTGATTGGGGTTTTGAACATGGAAATGGGATTTAAAGCTATGCGGTTTTTGTTGTTTTGAAGAATTTATATGGGTTTTTTCTATGCAGCGCCTAGGTCTAGGCTTGCTTGGAAGTGCTTCATAAACATTGATGTCAGTGTCATAGATGCATATTTCTGTGGTAAGGTGGGTGTGATTTTCTTCCACCATTTTGATCTAGCTTTTGAGGTTAAGGTTGGATATCATATTGCTCAGTTGATTATTGAGAAAAGTCTCACCCCACCCCTTAGGTTCTTGAGATGGAAGATTTGGAATCCACCTTTAGACGGGTTTAGATGTAATTTTCGAATTCTGGTCATTAAATTTTTTGAAATTTTCATACTTGTTTAGAAAACCATGTAAAAGTGGAATTTATAGTCACTTTTTCAGAATTTTGGAAAATGGATAGCCAGTTTAATATCCGTGGGAAAATTGCTCTTCTCGACTTCTTTAATCAATTCAGGGATTTTTCAAACATACCATATGCAGAAATATGTAATATGTATGGAATATTCAAAGCCGCAAGGTTACTTTTTTCTTTTTATTATTATTATGGAATATTCAAACATCATATTATAATTATAAATATTCAAAGTTATGAGATCAAAGTTTTTTTCCCTTATCATTATTACTGAGTTGTATTTCAAAAACATGAAATTAATAATATAAATTATGGGATTTAAATATGAACAATGTATAGATCTAATCCCATATTTATAGCCTTTGGACTTAAGAAGACAACTCTAAAGTCTCTGTGTCTTTGGTTGAGCCATTCGTAGCTTGGTATGGCGAGTTGGGTTTATGAGAAATATTGGCTTTATATCAGATCTAGCACTTAATTGTGCCCCTTTTCTTGAAATCAAGTTACTCACCCTTACTATTGGTGGAATATAGTGTCCAAATTTATGCCTTAAGATTTGTCTCTTCATGGATACAGTGTATGCAAATGTGTTAAGCATTTAGTTTCTTGGTTGGTGTAGTTTTTTATTTTATTTAAATTCATGTAGTTTTTTCAATTTAGAATATTTTTTTTATTTAAATTTGTAGGATTAGTTTTTTATTTAATCTCAATGTATGCACCTATGTCCTCTATTGCGAGGACTAAAATATGTCTATTTTTGAATTATGTTACAAATTTTTTGGGTTTCTCGATATCCAACCAAAGATTTTAAATTTTGATATAGGTATGTGTAGTATGACCTAATATCAAAATGTCACATACATGGATATGTAGAGGCATATCCATGTCAACATACCATTTGTTTTCTATTTCAATTACAACCTTCTCATATAAGGTTGAAACTACACCTTACCTTGCTTTCAAATGTGTGTATATATTGTAAACTTTGTCATTTTTACATAATTAAGAATATGATGATTGTGTGCTTCACAATTCTAAAATATATTAATAAAAAAATGTGTTTTTTATATGTTGGGATGGAACATTACATTCTAAATTCTAACATTGTATTTAAATTTAATGAGCATAAAGTTATAAGCAAATTCATATTAAACATCAAATTTTGTAACTTTCTTGGCTTCTAGGTAGGTGGATATTAATTTATTTTAAATTAGAAGTAAAATTTAAAATAACGATAATTAAATCTTTAATTTTATATGAATTCCATAAACTTTATGGATAAGTTGTGCCATAATTACATTATTTTTAATTAAAAATAATTTTTAAAATAATATTAATGCCACTCAATTACATTTAATTTAAGAATCTTAAATTAATTAAACTTCTACTAAGAGTCTTATTGCTTAAAGAGGATCAAATTGATATTTAACTTAAGAATATTAAATTAGTTGAAATTGAACTAAGAGTCTTATGAACTTATCGCTTAAAGCAGATTGAATAGAGACTTAAGGTAAGAATTTTAAATTAGTTGAACCTATAATAAATTAATGACCTCTTTACATGGCCATCTTATGTTATTTTGTAAATTTTTATTTTCAATTTATTTTTTTCTCTAATAATTATCTTTCAAATGGGTATGTTGTCATGTGCACTTCTTTAACCATTAGAAAATTAGTATCATTACATTATAAAAATTTTAAATTAGCTTTGTATTTTAGAAATAGCATTTTAATATAAAAAAAATGAAAAACTTTCGTTAACATTAAGAGTAAAAAAAATGAAACAAAGACATGACAACTACTGGATTTGAATATGTGACCTCCTCGAAGGAAACACACATTCTTAATAGTTTGACCTGCTTAAGCAAAAACTTAAAATGAATTTTCTAGTAAATGATTTACAATGAAATGTTTCATACTCTTTTCGTAATTGTATATAAATGTTGGAAACCATGTGCTTTGAAGATATTCACAATGATGTTGGAAACCATGTACTTTGGAAACCATGTAATGTTGAAAGAAATGGTTCATGTTAAAGTGATAATACGTCCATTTTTCACTAAATTCGAAATCCAATAGCTAATAGGTGTCCACAAATAGAGCAAGTGGCCATGTCGAGCACATTTCCACCGTGTGGCTCTTGTTTGAAATTTAACCAAATTTATGAATAGTTTTAAAAATAATAATTATTATTTTAATATATTAACTTTTACTTATTCATTTGTTTTAAATTCAAAATACTTTAAATCTCATCATAAATTCATGGTTTTGATTTGCACATGCATATATTATGGAACCAACAAGAGTCAGAAGATGAAGGTAAATCAACTTGGTGAATCGATTCATCATCGAGAATCAAGCCTAGTGTGGAACTTATTACTAACATAGATGTGGAACTAGGTACCAAAATGCTTAGCATTTGCAAAATATTTGATAATATTTTAGAGCACAGGAGTTTCTAGCACGAGGGCCAGTTTATTGTTGTCACAATTACATTTATTAAATAAAGAATAATAGATTAGGAATCTTTTATGTTTATGAATTTTTATTAATAAATAAAGTAAAATATATTCCTTTTCAAGATAGATGTACTAAATCATAGGTAAATAGGATATAAAATTAGTGAAGATAAAATCATAAAAAGGGATTTTTTTGGATCTCGTCGGTCCCATGCCATTGAAAGAGAGAGATGATAAAGATTCTATATGTGGGAATGATAAATGATGACAATGAGATGTGCATGATGAAAATTGATGGAAACGAGGACAATATTTTAGATTATGTGGGCACATGAAACATCTGTTAGGCTTAAAACTATCCCATACCATCAAGGAATGTGTTGATTCTAACCACGTCAAATTTCAGTACATATAGTCACAGTTTGAAGAAATATTAATGTTGGCCCCATTTGCTACTCATTGTGCAAGGTCGATGGATTCCATTAATTCCTTAACCTAATATAATCCCTAAGCCTTTATCCATTAAACTACCTAACCCCGATTTTCAATTTCATTTCCTTCTGCCATTCATTTTGTATGAACATGTTTGTGAAGACACAAAACTACGGGTTGTCATGATCATGAGTGTGTTTCATACCTAAAGATAGTTAGAAGAATCATTTTTCCACCCTTCTAATTTATTTATATTCGACATAAATAAATGAAGAGCGTTACAAATAAATGCTTGACAATGTAACTGTACGTACTTAATGTTATAAAAGTGTATCAATATGGTCAAAATGGCTAGATATATTTTTCTAAGTAGGGAATATAGTAATATTTTTATTGAAATTTATGTCCGACCCTTAACCATTAATCCCTTAAACATTAACCACTTAACCCGTAATCCATAAGTCATTAACAATTACACTACTAAACCCCTAAACCTCTAAGCCCTTAACTCCTTCGCCCTTAATCCCTTAACCAAAAATGCCTAATCCATTAACCCTTAGACCAGAAAAATCTAATTGGACTAAATCCTCTAATACCTAAACCCCCTAATCCATAGAGCACCTAATCCCTAAATCCCCTATCCCCATAACCCCCAAGACCTCAACAACTTAACTATTTAGGCACAACAAGCATTAAATTGGAAGCTGATTAGGAAGCCAAACTAGAAGCTAAAAAGGGTGCTAAATTAGAAGCTAAAAAGGAAGCTAAAATAGGACAAAATAAGGAAGTTAACAAGGAAGCTAGATTAGAAGATAAAAATGAAGCTAAAAGAGGGGAAAATAGAAAGCGCATAGGGAGATAAACTAGATGCTAAACCAAGAGAAAGAAAATAAGACAAAAAATAAGTTGAAGTAGAAGCTTAAGTTGGAGGTAAATTCAATGATAAATAGCAACGATTTAGCACCAATCTAGGTTAGTCGGTGCAAAGAACACCACAAATAGCACTATCTTGATGAATAGTGGTGACTTTTTCAAAAAATTGAGAGAAATACATTGAAAGAGTGAGCAGAAGAAAAAGAAGGGATCTAAAAAGGAATCTAATCACACACATTTATTGTGGTGGATAAAGAGTTTCAGGTTGAATCAACGGAAGAAAAAAAACTATAGAAACACATGAAGCAAATCCTAATGAAGGGCATAAAATGAAAAATAATACAAGGATATACATGGATCAAATGAACCATAGGTTGAAGATTTAAAGGAAGAATAACATATAACTAAGGTTAATTTATATCAACACCCATACCACCATGAGGAACAACAGTCATTAAGTAAAGGTCATGAGAATAAACAAACTTACTATGGCCATACATGGAACCAAAAACAAAACTAGTATGGAGGCACATGGAGAACTGAAAGAAATGCATAGAGATATAAGAATAGAATAATGACAATGTGGAACCAGAGTGACCATATTGAATATCGAGGTGTAAACGAAGAATTTGGAATCGATGTCCACATTTCACTAGGATGGATGGATGCATGTGCTTGGTACTGCTTATCCACATTGCTTGGTATATCATAGTATAATCCTTACTCCCATGTTTTGAGGAAAAACACATGAAATGAGATGTAATGTAATGTACTTAAGGATCAAGTACACAAGGGTATAATGTATGTAATATGGACATAATCATGTTCAATAGGCCTACTTGGTAGTTAGTGGGTAAAGAATAAACCCACTAGGAATTTAGAGGAAATAATATAATGTTGATAAGGGGTAGTTGGCATACAACCCCCAGGATTACTCATGATAAAGTATAAATATACAATAGTAATTTTTTTGATGTATTCTTTGTTGGTCACCCTAGGTACACTGGAAGGGGGGGGGGTGAATTAGTGTGCACAACTTTTATTACTTTTTACTTTTAACAATCAACAAATTATCACCAACATATTCAATAATATGCATTATCACACTATAATTATATCATCATCAACATTATTATCATCATTATAACATCATCACATAATAAGCATAGAATGAAACAAAGAACACCAAATTTTACGTGGAAACCCAAGTCCTAGGGAAAGAACCACGTAATCCTTTCTCAAATGGTTTTCCAGAAATAACTAGAAGGATGGAAAAACCACCTTGTTACAAAGAATTCAATTTTCCACCTGCAACTGGAAGGAGGATACAACCCCCTGAGTTACAGGCTACAACACGAAGGAAGATACAACTTCCCAGTTTTCCAGCTACATCCAGAATGAGGCTACAATCTCCTTTCCTTTCCCCATTGTGCCACCCATATATGAATATAGAAACTAATGAACCACAACTGCATTGATCATGCGGACCTTCTAATCAACACATGTACTACACTGCACAATATATACCACATTGCACAACCACTGCCACTACAAACCATTGCTCATCATCTAATCACTAATCATCAACTGATCAATGTCCACTATATCACACTACTCAACAACCTGTACAAGAAAGATGTATCAATCAATCTATTTCTCACATCAAATGACTCATTCAATCTAATTCTGCACACTAAACTTAGTCCACCTAGGTTAAACCAACTTCTCATACAAATCAACCAATATGAGTCAAAATAACCGCACATAAGGAAATTTGTGTCGATCTTGCTCAACTGAACCAACCTGTACCAATATGATTTTGTACCTATGCCAAATCAATCATATACTTGCGTTAACCTAATCAAGTGCTATGATAGTCAACCAACCCTTCTTACTTGGCCTAGTTCATCAAGTAAGAGACACATTTGAGAAACCAAGATACTTCACATACAATCAACCAAATTGTTTCCAAACACACTCAACTCAATGACACCACAACCAACCTCAATCACAGTCAATGAATACTTGACAGTTAAATATGATAAAAATGAACCAACTAACCTCAGCCAAGAATATAAGACTTAACTAACTATGTCAAACTCAACCAGTCTCATAAACTCTTAGACACAAAAGGATTTTTCACTCCACTGAAATCAAGTCAACTAATCAAACAAATATAAAGCAAATTGTCACTTACAACATTGTCAAAGGTTTTCATTAACAATCAATAACAATCCAAATCCACTTAGGTCAAAGGCGCAATGATCAACACTTTTCAAGCTGGTTTTCAATGAAAACACTTAGGTTTATCAAACTAAGCACTCACAATATCTATTACTTGCATGTGAACTTCTCATTCAATACTACACTATACAACAGTAAAGATAAACACCAAGATCTATGCCAACAACATTCAAGATAATCATCAAGGTCTATATCAATATCACATCAAGATATATTCCATGATAAATTTCACCATATCCTCCATAACATATTGAATGAATTCAAAGAGATAGACTAATATATAGCCTCGCATACTAAGATAAAATATGAACTATATCCATTAGAGACATGTGTCATCACAAGAAAATCCCACAAGCATGAGCCATACCTTTTGGAAGATCATAATATCAAGAAATAGTATACAAACCAAAAGAAACTCTATATCATGTCATCACATATCCATCGTAACCAGTTTTCCAATGAGACAAGAGTTTTGTAATTTTGATTCCATATGAGAAAGTTATGTCAATTTTAGTGAAGATGCCCAAAAAAAATTTGTCACAAAATTTCGCACTTTTCTCCAAGAGTTGCGAAATACTTGAGAGAATTGATGATGAATAATTGGAATTTTTGATATTCTATTTATATAGGTTGTGGAGAAAATTTATTACCTTGGGCCGACATACAATTCAAATTTACAAATAATTAAATTGTCTTTTGTCTGGCTGGCTCACCTAAAAAGGTGGGGTACACCAACTTCAAAAATTTATATCTCTTCAACCGTAAGGAGTTAGATATTCAACCTTAAGGATTTAGAATATTCTATACATATCAACGAAAATGTATTGATGAGGAATATCTCCCTATGATAGGTTTATTTGAAAATCATTGGGCTAATACTCTTAAATTATTCAATTTGCACAAGACATCAAGACTCCACACATAAAGGTATCAAATAGCATGTTACCTTATGCATAAGTTCCAAGGTCAAAGAATTCATTGGAAATCATCAAGGGCATGAGGTATTCTATGGTATCACATCCAATGAATTCACAAATAGGGAGGTGAGATCCACCATATACTCGTCATATCAAGGGTATCAAGGACACCAACATTTGGCATCAATGACCAGACACTATTGGAGTCAATGATAACTTAATCAACAATATCCCCCTTTTCCATTGATGACAACACCATAAATACTCTTCAGAACAATCTACCACTGTCAATAAAACTTATATCTCCCTTTGGCATCAATGGAAAATGGAACTTCTGTTTACCATACTGCTCCCCCTGTCATCAACTTCTCTTCATTTTCAACTTTTCTTCCAGTTTGCATTAATGGCAACAAGAGACTCTTTTGGCACTACTGCTTCCCTTATTACTGATCATTGATGCTTCTTTGATGGACTTTTCTTCTGCCACATAGATACTGCTGGAACCAACTACTATATCATACTCAAATCTACATATCTCCTTTTGCACATTCTTTGTACACTTCATATCACTGGTCGATAGTCTTTAAAATGGAATTGGGTTTTTCCCAAGATTTTCATCATTACTATTTTGATCTACTATCTTTATTCTCCATACTTTGGTAGGATGATGGTTGTTCATGTCATTCGATTGAACTTGCTTTCTTCTCCAATTTTGACTTGTCCCTACATTGTGCAATGTTTTGCGAAATGACCATAATGATAGAAAATGTAACACTGAGCTGAAAATGTACTTTGATTTCTTTTCGGAGTGATTTTTTCATGAGCTCTGCAATGCCATGGCTTTGTGACCATAGTTTTTACACTTGTAGAAGTGACCATGGAACCTTATATCATATCTCTGAGCAGTAACTTCTCTTCATTCTTGTTGGTCATGTGATCTTCTGAGAATACATGTATTATGGTTATCCTTTTCTTCTTTTTCCATAGATATTTTATTTTCTTTAATGTTATTCTCGATCTTCGAATTTTTCTTTAACTGAGAAGTTGTTTTGTCCAGATCCTCCTTTAGAGAGATGATCTTCAATTGCTGCTTTTGACAAATTTCTATCTTTTCTTGGATTTGTCTGGTTATATCTTCTTCTATTTTCTTGACTTCGTCTACCTATTTGTTCAAATCAAAGATATTGTCTTCCATTTGTGTTTTTGAATTCTGATCATCCTCATGGGATTTTTTCAGTTGACCTTTTAGTACATGATTCTCCCTTCTAATTTCTGAGAGCTCCTTTTCAAATTCAAAGTTTGTGAGACATACCTTTCATAACACTTACTTCAAGGATTTTATTTCAAGTTTTTGTTTTCTTCTTAACTTCTCTTCAAATATTTCTGTAGTCTTGTAGGAACTTATCTCACTTTCTTTGTCTTGTAGCTTGTAGATTAACTCTTTTTTTATCTTCTACCAGTCTTCTGAGATTGACATTTTCTTCTGATTGCTTTTCTATTTCTGTGGCTGACTTCTCAAGTTTCTCTTTCAAATATTTGGATATGGGTGCTTTGATTCTTGTAGCTTCTTCGACTTGGAGTTTCATATTAATTATGGTATGTGTGGCCTTCTCATATTCTTCTTGATTCATCTTCTGCTCTTTGTCCAATTTCTCTTCCAATACCTGGTTTTGTTCACAAATATTTTTCACTTCTTGCGAAACATTAGTAATTTCATTATCTATCATAGTATCTCCTAAATTTATATCATAATTCAGAGAGCAAGGTTTTTCATCATAATATGAAGTATTTCATTCTAAAAAATGGCTCTTATCTTCTATACATGATAAACATATATCTTTAAAAACATTACAAACTGAGTGTTCAGGGGGTGTACCTTCATTGTTACCTGGATCTTATGCGGGCCTATATTCTGCTTTTTGTTCTTCATCTAGTTGGTTCATTTTGAATGACAATTCTTCAATTGAGTTGTACTTCTATATTTTCTCCTTTTGGAGGTCTGTCAGAACTTCAACAAAGAGTTTCATAACTTCTTCTTCCTATTCTTTAGTGGAGTAGATATGTTCTATTTTGAGCCATAGTTCCTTAGCTGAGTTGCACTTCCATATATTCTTATTTTTGTGATTTGTTAATCCTTCGATGATAGTTTCCACAGCCATTGAATTATTCTTCATTGCTTCCTTTTGAGTTGTTGTTATCACTTTATTTGGATGAGTATATCGAGTACAAACTGATTTCCACATATTGATTCCTTCCACCTCAAGATAAAATTGCATTTTTCTTTCCCTGTAGAAGTAATTTGTTCCATGAAACAATGGTACTCCATGATGTGTCAAAGATATCCTTAAAGTTGATAAGGATTTCTGTGAAGGACCTTCTTTGATACCAATTGTTGGACACACTGGGCACACTGAGACAAGGGTGGAGATCAGTGTGACCAAATTTTATTACTTTCTACTTTCAACAATCAACAACTTATTCAATAATATGCATTATCACATTATCATTATATCATCAGCAACATTATTATCATTGTTATATCATCATCACATAAGAACCATAGCATGAAAAACAGAACACCAGATTTTACGTGGAAACCCAAGTCCTGGGAGGAAACCACAAAATCCTTTCTAAAATGGTTTTCCATAAATAACTGGAAGGAGGAAACAACCCCCTTATTACAAAGACTTCAATTTTCTAGCTAGAACTGGAAAGAGTCTACAACCCCTGATTTACAAGATACAAAATTAAGGAAGCTACAACTCCTTAGTTTTTTGGCTACAGCTGGAAGGAGGCTACAACCTCATTTCATTTCCCTATCCTGCCACCCATATATGAAGATAAAAATTATTTAACCACAACCTCATTAATCCCATGAACCTGCTAATTAACACATGTACTACACTGCACAATTTGTACCACACTGCACAACCACTTCCACTACTAACCACTGCTCATCATCTGATCACTACTCATTGTTGGAGCAACTAGTCAGTGATCCAAATCGTCGAATAGCAGACTAATAGGAGATTAAGTCGGCTGCGTAAATTCATGTCGGTTGACCGAACCGACAGGTATTTAATTGTAACTGTTTGTAATCATATATATTAGGATGTTGAGCCAAATGAGAACTCGGTTCAGTTCTGATGTATGTATGGACCCTCATGTGACTTATTAATACAACTGTTATTCTGCTTTACCATTCTGTCTCTTGTGTCTATTATGATTATATGTTTCTTTGTGTATTATTGGTAACCTTATGTGATCAGTGAGATTACAACATTGGTTCCGTTTCCGGTAGTATGTATACGAATATAATGACCATAATGAGATGATATCAGAACAATAGATTAAGAATTGGTGGAAGCTTAAGATAGCAAATTATTTGCAGAACTACGCAAGGAGAAACAGATTGACCATTGCTCAGGAGAACAAGAAATTCTTCACTGAAACACATTAGAAGTTTGTAGAGCCGGTACCTCAGCTTTTGAAAAAAAAATTGGATGAAAAATTCAGAAGAAACTAAAGACCAAGAGTTACTAGAAAAAATGATTCAAGGAGGACAAACAAACCTGTTGGAGTGGTTTGAAAATATCACAGACGAATTCTATGAAGGACAAATCGCGGAGGAAATAGTTTCGGTCGAAAGCGTTGAGAAAAGGTTTTATACAGACCTCACCGAGTAGTTTCTGTGTTCCTTACTAACTCTTTTGTTCAAATTCCTAATCAAGAAGGGAGTGGGCCATATCGTAGAGCCTGGTCCATCACTACGCGAACTACCACCAAATTCCAATTGGGTGGAGAAATAGAAGAAGTGGGAAAAATTTATTGTCGAAAGGGAGTGGGAGTACTTCCTAAGTAGATAAACAGAACTATTCGAGCTTTCTAAATCGTCGGGTAGGCGATGGGGGGTAGATGGTCATTTGTTGGGGTAGAGTAAAAAGGATTCTAGTCGATTGAAAAAAATACCACTACCAGCAATGAAAAGTTGACCTAAAAAGGAA
This sequence comes from Pseudotsuga menziesii, assembly GCA_001517045.1. Taxonomy (NCBI): domain Eukaryota; kingdom Viridiplantae; phylum Streptophyta; class Pinopsida; order Pinales; family Pinaceae; genus Pseudotsuga; species Pseudotsuga menziesii. The sequence goes on along the minus strand of LPNX010529149.1, from coordinate 579,917 downwards.
ATCAAATGGACAGTGAGACATAAAGGTACGTCTGACTTGTAGAAGTTAGAAGGAGAGAAGAGGCAGAAAATAAGGTAAGAAAGTAAAGAGCAGTCTATAGCCTTGAAAAGAAGAATGACCACTAAGGTGATAGAACAAGAAAGAAATCTGCTACAGTCGGGTCATGACCGACAAGAAAAAGGCGTGGATGAAGAAGAATCACCCATGGAAGAAGACTTGTGGATAGAGAAACGAGAATCTCTCCAACTAGAAATTCCCCAGGAGGTAAGACCTCTGTCTCCAATGAATCTGAGTACATGAATGCAGGACATTGTCAAAGAATACCTATGACTAAGAGCTGGTGAGTTTGATATATGGAGACGACTAGGCGACGAAGTAAATAAGGTAAATCATTTAGTAATCCGTCGATCGAAGAAAGGAAATTGGGTAACACTTCAGGAATACCCTTCCAACCGAAGTATCCGCTTTCTCTACCAGACACATGAAGGAACACCCCCCCTGCTAAACATAGCTTTGCAAAATTGAGAAAAGTCAGACCTGTGGACACATCAGTGTAGTTGGACATCGACAGAAGAAGTCAACCCGAACTGACTGCTTTTCGGATAAGAAACGACAAACAAAATGACTGACGGGAATGAGAGTTTCGTCAACAGTAGACGTGAAAAAAGAGATACGCAAAGTATCCCACTACCACCCCCACCACCACCACCTCCCGGAGGAGACAACGACGCTGACATGTGTCATGAATCAACACATAACCCCCTCTATGAGGGTGATGAAGACCCTAGATGACACTGGTTCATCTATGAGTCAATATGGGAGGCAAATCAAGTTACAGTCGAAGAACGATATATGGCACAGTTCACTAGTGCTTTACGAAAAGGAGCACTAACTTGGTATATGACATATATTGAGAGAAATCCCCAAGCATCCAAAGCTGTCATTCCGGCACAATTATTATATTTCTTTAAAACTCCAGATGAAAAACATCTAACAGCCAAAAAGCTGAAAACAACATCTCAGAAACCAACAGATTTTGTCCGGGAATATGGAAAACGATGGAAATACCTCCTCAACCAACTAGACTATGTAATTGACGAATAATTATTAATTCAATGGTTTCTTGCAGGTCTATCATCGAAAATATGGTGGCACATAAGCTTGGGGACATTTAAAACATATGAAGAAAAACTTACCAAATATCTACAAGTAGATATCGACAAATATTTCCCAGCATATCCCATCGAGACCATGCTAGAATAACAGCTAGAAATCATGCAGAAATCTTTGAAAGAGATAAACCTCAAGAATCAGGATGTCTGTTACACAAAATGCTCCATGGTCGAACACACTAAAGATAACTGTCGACAGGACGTTCATTTTGTTCAGATGAAATGCTTCTACGACATTTGCCAAGAACATGGAGAACATACAACGAAAGGTTTCCCATATATGACATGAAAATTGGAAAAGCATCATGGTGCGTAATCTGTGAGGTAAAATGTCATGCAATTGCGAGTGCCACTTAAACTTGAAGAATCGACAAAAATATCAAGCAGTCTACCAAACAAATGCAGTCTCAAAGAACAATCACAATGCTTCAAGGAACAATGAACAAAATGAATCAAATAATCAAAGATATGAAGTCTGTTGATATGAGCATCGATTCGATAACTGTCATGGAGGATATGGTGGTCGAGGAAAATTTTCTAGAAATCGTGACAATCAACCATGATGGCCATCTAGTGCTTTACATGCTACAAAGAGGGACATCGATGTGCTAACTGCCCATACAAGGATAAAAATGATCTAAAGTTTTGTACTAGTTGTGGTGTGGGAGATCACTCATTAGAGGATTGTCCCACCATGCTCGACAAGTTTAATAAAAAGAAAAATGTTAATGTCTTATTGTGTGTTCAAAAACATGATGTAATGAATACAAAAAAACCTGCACATAGTAACCCGACAAGGGAAAAAAATTGGAAATGATGCTCCACGTATAAGTAAAATAAAATAAAAGAATGATTATCCTAATCCGAAAAAAGAAAAAAAACTATATAACGATGCATCATACATGTTTAAAGAATTTACTAGACAGGAAGCAGTTGATGACAGTCGACAAAACATAGCTAAAGAATTAATACGTTTAGTATAAAAAGATAAATTGGTATCTCAATTCATTGACTTGCTGTATAATATGAATCATAGTAATAATACATAAAAACAAACCAGAAATATCTACAGCATGAACCAAAAAGATAAGAGCGATGTTGACCCACTTGTCAATCTAGAAATCGAAGGATACCATGTTCGACAAGTTGTACTCAACTTCGGTTCACAAGTAAATATTATGAATTGAGATACATGGGATCAGTTGGGTAGACCTCGACTATATGACTCAGGTATATACCTCAAGTTAGTTGACCAGGGGATGATCGAACCCATTCAAGGTTTTGAGAGATGTTGACACAACAATAAAAGGAATATTAACCAAATTTGACTTTGAAATCATCGACCCTAAATAAGAATCTGGCTCCTTCCCAGCCTTGGTAGGTCAACCATGGGGAAGAAAAATGAAAGCATCAATATCGTTAGACAAAGAAAGGATAAAATTAAAAGGGAATGGATAGAAATTTATCATCCCCATTCGTCCTTCCTAAGGAGAACCTTGGATTGAACCCATCGATTAAGAAGTTGACATTCGACAATTATATCAAATTCAAAATAACAAAGACTACAATGAACCCAATACCTATGGTGAGATTCACTTAGGAAACCAAGACTTAGTAGGATATAATTCAGACACAAAATTTTATGATTGGGAATTCAAAAACTACAAAACTAAAGCAAGGGGTTGTTGGACCATTCAAGCTATATAGAAGAAACCAACCCATCAATGCTTCTCAATCTCCATCATCCCAAAAATATTCAAAAGGAAAACTAGGGAATACCCTACCCGAACCCCAACAAATACAAGTATTAGAAAAACTTCCAAGGTATAAAGAAAGAGAGTCCTGAGTTATGCATATAGAACAAGTATCTAAGAACCTAGGTGAACATGTCTGACTACAAAGCCTAGTAGAAACCTTTACAAGACAAGCTTCTCGATGGTGGGACACCCATTAGTCAATACTATAGACTTGGACAACCACTTCAACTTAATTCGTATAAAGATTCAGAGGAAGGAAGCTGACTAAACAAGCACAAATACCTGTCTTCATCCACAGACAAGACCCATATGAACACATAATAACATGCGATAGAGAATGGAGAAGACTTGGTTATAAAGAAGAACGTACATGGCCACACCTGTTTCCCTCGACGCTAGCTGAATTACCAAATAAATGGTATAAAATGGAAGAAGCATGAGGTGAAACGTTCTAATGGAATGAACTTATAGAAAAATTCATCAAGGACTTCATTTTTATACCATAAAACGAAAAGCTATTCGAAACTGCAAAGCAGATAAAAGCATTCATAGAACTAACTAGGAACAACAGTATGATACCAAACCATGACCGACTGGAAATATCATGTAAGAACATTCAAACCAATAGAATACCATAGTCGACAAGACTAAAAATGGAAAATGAAAATATGAAAGGAAAAAGCTTTCAATGTAAATCATATCACTCAAAAACAACAAAACCAATTCGAACAGTACTTAAAGTCGACACAACTGACAGACAAGACATCGACTGAATAACTACAGCAGAATTCCCTTCTACATTCTCACATTTCAAAGAAGGGAGCCGACCAATCAATGAAGACAAGGCACCAGAATGGATGGATGCCAAAGTTAAGACTAAAGAGTTTGAAATATCAAACGATGAACGACCAAAAATGGCAAAAATTGGCAATTACTGGAGCGAAGAGAAAACGACTGAAATAGTAAACCTATTGAAAGAATTCCATGATGTATTTTCTCTACACTATAAATATCTCAAAGGGCTAGTCCATGAAATGGGAGAAATGAATATCTACATCGAACCCGATGCCTAACCCATAAAAAAAGGCCATACAAATTATCTCATAAGTACAAAGAGATAGTCAAGAAAGAGATTGATAATATGCTCGCAATAGGAATTATTTACCCTATCGACCAGTCAAAAATGGGAAAGATTGATGGTCGTCTAGCCAAAGAAACATGACCCCAAAAAACTGAGGATTTATGTCGATTTAAGAGAACTAAACAAAGTCACTCTGACAGACCCATTCTCGATGCCATACGTAGACGAAATCTTAAATGAATTTGCAGGACATGAATGCTACTCATCTACAGATGGATTCTCAGGGTATAACCAAGTACCAATAGCCAAAGACGATTAGAAAAATACCACATTCGTATGTGAATTTGACTCATTCGCCTACAAAGTTATGCCTTTTGGCCTCAAAAATGCACCTGCAGTATTTTCAAGAATTCTTGTCAAAACATTTCAGGAATACATCTACAAAACAATAGTAGTATATTTTGACGATTGGATGATCTACTCCATGTTGAAAGATCATTGCAAATAGCTAAGTCTCATTCTGGAACAATGGCAACAAATCCAGTTATCTCTCAACATAAGGAAATACATCTTCCTAACTCCTATAGGAATACTACTAGGCAACATAGTATGCAAAGAAGGAATCAAGGTTGACTTTGTTAAAATAATGATTATGCGCAACTTAAAATCATCGGTGAATCCAAAACAGGTCAGGGTACTGTTGGGACATACTGGATACTACAGAAAATTTATTAGATATTATTCAAACATGACCTATCCATTGGAAGAACTATTTAGAGAAGATCAGGAGTTTGACTAGAAAAAGGAATGCAATATATCATTCGATACATTAAAGAGGAAACCAGTTGATGCAACTATCCTCAAATTCCCAAATTGGTCGATCAAATTCCATGTTCATATCGACACGTCAAGCCTAGCAATAGGATTGATATTAACGCAACCACAAGACAATGGAATGGACTATCCAATAGTGTATAGCAGCAAAAAACTAAACAAAGTAGAATGAAACTATTCGACAATAGAGAAGGAAGCATTAGGTATGGTCTTTGCGCTACAAAAGTGTCGACATTACCTACTAGCCACCTTTTATCTTCTATATTGACCACCAAGCATTGAAATACCTCATAAACAAACCTTTACATCCTAGAAGAATTTGTCGATTGTTATTACTATTCTAGGAATTTCAATTCAAAGTCGTCATTAGACCAGGAAAACTAAGTGTCAGACCCGACCACTTGTCGAGGATCGCCATGGGGGAGGAACCGATGGGAGTCAAGGATGACTTGCCGAATGTACGCTTATTCTGAATAGAATTTTTCATGATAGAATTAGAGGAAATAACACAATTTATAAAGAATGGTCAAGCACCAGAGGGCATGAACACGAAAAAGAAACAAATCTTAGCCATGAAAGTTGCACCATACAACCTCATAAATGGATTTTTATGTAAAATGGGATTAGAAAACATCCTCTAGTGATGTGTATTAGAACATGAAAGAGAAAATATTATGCATGAAGCACACTATGGACCGGCGGGAGGACATTTCCAAGTAGATAGAACTACCAAGAAAATCCAACAGTCAGGGCTATGGTGGTTGACACTTTATAAGGATTGTAAGAAGTTTGTTAGCCAATGCGATCGATGCCAACAGCTGGGTGGATCTCTGCCTAGTACATAAATTCCGTTGATATCAGTAAAACCAAGTCTGACATTTGAAATTTGGGCCATCGACTTCATAGGACCATTCCCAATACCAGCAAAAAGAACAGGTGCAAGATATATAATAACTGCAGTAGAATATGTAACCAAATGGGCAGAGGCAGAACCTATTGAAACCTGTTCTAGTGAGGTAGCTGCTAAGCCTATCTATGAAAACATAATTACTAGATTTGGATGCCTAATAACCTTAATCAGTGACCAAGGGTTACACTTCATTAACAAAACAATCAAAGCACTAATAGACCAGTTTAAAATTGACTACCGACGAAGTACATCCTATCACCCTCAGTTGAATGGAGCAATAGAGGCATTTAAGAAAACACTAACAAATATTCTAACAAAAAATCTAGAATACCGATAAGGATGATTGAGACGAGAAAATCCCTGTAGTGCTATGGGCTTACAAGATAGCATACAAATGATCGACAAACCAAACACCGTTTCGACTTGTCTATTGCCAAGAAGTCATCGTCGCACTACATTTTCGACAACAAACACCTGTGATAGAATATATATTACACATCGATGTCGAAGAAGGCAGGAAGGACTGTGCAACTAGGCAAACTTGAAGAACATCTACTACTCGCTATACAACATCAATAAATCCAAAAACAACAACAAAGGCTTGGTATGATAGAAACATTAAAAAAAAAAATTTAGTCGGAGATATTGCCCTACTGTATAATAGTCGAGTGAAAGGGAAACCTACAAATTTACACACATAATAGATGGGACCTTACATTGTCAAAGAAATCCATGCCAACGAATCACTCCGACTAAGGACGTTACAAGGCATAGTATTTCGGAAACTTGTTAATGGTGCCCAACTAAAATAGTACCAAAACTAATAATATAATAATAATAATAATAATAATAATAATAATAATAACGACCATAACCTTACCGAAAAACCTATAAAAATATCAAAAACCCAAAAACAACAAAAAAATCCATCAATCATAAATCCAAAATGACAGGAAAGTTCGAAAGACACAGTAGACCGCACTTCAAAAACCGACATCCCCACCATCGACAAGCCATCACTGACCACCCTCAGGATCGACATCGACATACGAATCCAAAGGTGAAATCACGCCTTCATGACTACGGTCAGAAGGAGTGCCAAATCTAGAATGCATTAAACACGACCTCAATCAACCATCCTAGACCATCATTTCCACCATTAATACCTTCATCGACAATTTCACCACTCACTCCACCTATAAATACTACATCAAAAAAATATTCCTTATCATGTTTCGAAGAAATAGAGCAACCAAGTATTCATAAATTTGAGAGCAAAGACCCTGTGAAGAAATCCAACCAAGAGACCGACACAATGGCCCCGAAAAAAACTAGAGCCACAACTACCAAAACAAAAGAACTAGAATCGATCGAAACCCCACTCATGAGAAGATTAAGAAACATAAAAAATGCAAAGGTACAAGAAACTTAATTGACAAAGACCTGAGCAGAAATCAAAGAATGGCCTTATGTAGATAAGAAAATAACAAAGGAAGCTGCACTGAAAATAAGCCACAGTACGATTATGATTTACATGAATACACCTTTCATGGAAATTTTCCGCGGAACAAAAGAAACAACTATAAAATTTATCATTAGTCGGTACCATAATGGCAAATTCTACTTCGAAAGACCAATAGAAATTTCTGGCGAGGTCATAAACAAGCTTACCGGTATTTCAAACTATGAAGAACCTGTTCCTATCGACATAAAACACGGATTGGTAGAAACACTAGTAGGGACATCAGTAGGGAAGAACTTGAAAGGGTTAATGATCAATCAAATACAAGCCCGGACACCGTAGATAGTTGCCAAAATCATAGCGACAGGACTCTCCCCCACAAGCCGAGTGAGTGATATGAAGCTAGAAATGTTGGAAGCAATTGACACAATAGTAGACATAGGGAAAATTTACCGTTGGGATTAGTATGTCATCGACATGCTCAAGACCATATGTGAAAAATTCTAGGATTTGGTTGGAATTATTAGGTTCCCATCACTAATCATTTGGATACCCATGTACCACTTATGTCCAGTCAGAGATAAGTAGTTCCTCGAACCATGCAAATATCACATGTGGCGCTTCAAACCATTTTCACAAAATGGAACTCCAAAAGAACTAGCAAATGGAAAAGTATTTTTGGAAATTGGTTTTAGAATCTAAAAGTCCAGACAACAAGATGGAGGGTGCCTCAGAACATCTAAATAATTCTACCAAAAACAACACACATTCAACTAGAGCTCGACCACACTGAAATCTAGTACATGTAGGGGGCGAAAGAGAAAGCAAAACCTCTCGAATGTTACCCTTTAGTCGATGATATTTTCCAAGAGCTAGCTCGATAATCCAATACCAAGTTGTCGAAACCAGCAAGGGCCAAAGCAACAAATCAGCCTATTGAGGAACCCTTGACCAACTAAGAAAAAGAGGAGGATTATGAATTCCATCTATGTATCAGTACCTTCATGTTGGAGGATATACCGATAGAGGATACCAGCAAGCTCCAACTAATGACTGTTCCCTAACCTCTCCAAATTGAAAGTGCACTGACTAAACATCAGGTGGCCGTACCGACAGAACAAAGTATCATCTTGACTCATCAACGTAAAGGAGGAGAAGAGTAGATAGAAGAAGAGATTGAATCAGATAATCCAGAGTATGCTATGACGAAACAAAATTTAAAGAAAATAGTAATGGAAATAGCAGCCTCAAGGAAAAATGAAAATTAGGAAAAAGGGATTGGGAAGCGTAAAATTATACTATCAGAGTTGGAAGATGAAGAAGAACTATTGGCTACTACTCTCAACATCATAGAAGATGCGTTAGCAAACAAAATATCAGTCGAAACACAGTTCAAATGGTTTTTCGACTCGAGAGTGAAACAAGGCAGACCGAAAAAGGTAAAAACTACAAACCCTTTAGTCAATGAGGATATTGTTGATCTAGTTTCCACCCCTCCACTCCCATCTCCAACTCAAATCACACAATAAGATATCCCATAGCCACTCACCATCAGCCCTGTCGATATTTGTAAAAATGCTATGCCTGAGACATTAAAAGAACGACTCAACCACGATGCCAACTTCCAGGCATTCATTGAAAAACTCCTTGAATTATTTACCTCTCCTCAGAAAATTACCACCAAATGTCCGTTAATCGAGTCTATCTTATCATGCCAGATCCTATCACAACAAGTCGTCCATATACCTCAGAAACCAATAACTATTCGAAGTATCAAATCCACATTCTTAAGGAACCCCAACAAAACCTCTCAAATAGTCACCATCCGCACTTCATCTATTAGGCTATCAAGCACTAACCATACTCCACCACCCAATGAACCAGTGGGAGACTTGCAAGAAAACAACTAGGAAGATATATTAGAAATCAACTAGGTGATCGACAACCTATTCTATGACGACCCAACCAATTCACCACCAGGAGTTGAAGATCCCCTATCGACTGAAAATATCCCAACCACACCACTCACACCAGATCGCTCACCTTCTCCATCACCACCCCCCAATCCAAAATTGTTTCCAAATGCTGAACCACCATCTTCAAACCCTCCAAATACACACCAATATGCAAGCTCTACCCAAGAAGCTTAGACATAAATTCCCGCAACCAATGAAGCTCATCCCAATGAATATCAATAGCTGAGAAATCAGCTGCCTAAAAATCAACCACAGGAAGAACAATAGGCAGACCACTATAGACCCAAAAGGAAGAGAAAAGACAAAAATAAAAAGGAACACCACAAAGAACAAAGGATGATAGTGATCCACCTCAACCAACTAGGATTGAGTACTACAGTCGACACAGCGAAATTAATAGATGGAGAGTTGGGTCAAATATTAGAATCCCTCGACACAGAAGTAGCAACAAAAAACCAGAATAGACAAGAGCAGCTCGACAGCACTAAGAAAGAGCAAATTGAATTTCTGTCAAATTCCAGAAATTTAATTCAAATAGGCATACAATGACCATTAGAGTCCGACATCGACAAGCCACTGTAGAAAGCATATCAGCTATTTGAAACTGTGGTGTCGACCTTACAAGCACACCTACAAAATGCAAAAGAAGATCAGAAAGAGGAAACATTCAGATTATTAAGGAAACAATTTACAACATTCTCTGAAGCTCATAAGGTACTGCAGGACCACTTGGAAGAGTCTATTATTACAGAATAAGTACTCTGTAATTGGCCCACCTAATACGGGAAAGTATTTCAACAGACCCGCCAGACTCATGAACAAATCCAAGCACTAGAAAAGATTTGAGGCCCTGAAGAAACAATGAGGAGTACAATACAAGACCATATTGCATTGGAAACACCCAAATTACAGAATCTAGAAAAACAGGCACATCAGTGGATACAACAAGCACTACCAAGCCTCAACAGACTGGACACAATCTTCCCACAGATGAAGAGACTATTGGATACAGTAGAAGAAAAGGCTCAATTTATGGGACCCGACATGGAAATAATCATATATATTTCTATCCAGGAGAAAATTTCGATTGTTTCAAGCATCACAACCTTGACTATCGACATCCAAAAAGTGCTACAGAATTGGATAGAGTTTCAGCATCAACTTGCCATTACAGCAGAAGCCATTGTGGAAGTATGTGTGCAGAAACGACCAACCATCAGACAACACAGTCAATGAAGACAAACCAAAGATTAACTACCTCAAACAGTGCAGTAATGAGTACCTCCCATGTTTCTTCAGGACGAAGAAATATTTTGTTCTTGGGGGAGATGTTGGAGGATCTAGTCGGTGAGCCGACTAATCGGATATTAGGTCGGCTACTTAAAGTTGTGTCAGTTGACCGAACCAACAGGTAGTCACTTGTAACCATTTGTAATCATATATATTAGGTTGTTAATCCAAATGAGAACTCGGTTCAGTTATGATGTATGTATGGACCCTCATGTGGCTTATTAATAGAACTGTTATTCTACTTTACCATTCTATCTCTTGTGTCAGTTATGATTATATGTTTCTATGTGTATTATTGGTAACCTTATGTGATCTCTAACATTACAACACTCATCAACTAATCATTATCCATTGTATCACACTGCTCATCAACAAGTACAATAAACATATCCAAACAAGGTGTATCAATCAATCTATTCCTCACATCAACTAAATCATCCAATCTGAGTCTACACACTAAAATCAGTCCCCCTAGGTCAAACCAACTTCTCATACAACTCAACAAACCTGAGTCAAAACAACTACATGTAAGGATACTTGTGTCAATCTTTCTCAATTGAACCAACCTGTATCAATATGCTTGTGTACTTGTTCGAAATCAATCATATACTTGTGTTAACATAATCAAGTGCTTTGACAGTCAACCAACCCTTCTTACTTGGCCTAGTTCATCAATAAAGAGACACATTTGGGAAACCAAGAGACTTCACATACGGTCCACCAAACTTTGTCCAAATGCACTCAACTCAATGACACCACAACCAACGTCAATCATAGTCAAGGAATACTTGACAGTTAAACATGATAAACCTCAACCAACTAACCTCAACTAAGAAGATAAAACTTAAACAACTATGTCAAACTCAACCATCCTAATAAAATCTTAGACACAAAAGGATTTTTCACTACACTCAAATCAAGTCAACAAATCAAACAAATATTAAGCAAATAGTCACTTACAACACTGTCAAAGGTTCTCATTAACAATCAATAACAATCCAAATCCACTTAGGTCAAAGGAACAATGATCAACACTTGTCAAACTGGTTTTCAATGAAAACACTTAGGTTGATCAAACAAATCACTCACAAGATATATTACTTTCATGCCAACTTCTCATTCAATAATACACTGTACAACAGTCAAGATAAACACCAAGATCTATGCCAACAACATTCAAGATAATAATCAAGATATATATCAAGATCACATCAAGATATATGTCAATATAAACATCACCATATCCTCCATAACACATTGAATGACTTCAAAGAGATATACTAATATATATCCTCACATACCAAGATCAAAGATGAGCTATATCCATTACAGACATGTGTCATCACAAGAGAAACCCACAAGCATGAGTCATGCCTTTTTTAAGATCATAAGATGAAGAAATAGTATACAAACCAAAATAAACTATAGACAATGTCATCACATATCACTCGTAACAAGCTTTCCAACAAGCCAAGACATTTTTAATTATAATTCTGTATGAGAAAGTTATGCCAAATTTGGTGAATATGCCGATAAATTTTTCTATCACAAAATTTTGCACTTTGCTCCAAGAGTTGCGAATTCCTGAGAGAATTGATGATTAACAAATGAAATGTTTGATATTCTATTTATATAGGTCGTGGAGAAAATTTATTACCTTGGTCCGATATGCAATTCAAAATTACAAATAATTAAATTCTATTTTGTTTGGTCGGTTCACCCAAAAAGGTGGGGTACACCAACTTCAAAAATGCATATCTCTTCAAGTGTAAGGAGTTATAAGATGCTCCACATATCAATGGAAATGAATTGACAAGGAATATCTCCCTATGATGATTTTATTCGAAAAATCTTGGTCCACTCTTAAATTATTCAATTTGTACAGGACATCAAGACTCCACACATAAAGGTGTCAAAGACCGTGTTACTAATTAGCGGAAATTTAAACTCAAAATGGGCTTTTTAACACTAATTCAAATTCCATGTCATCATGTGTTCACAAATTAAATTGCTTTAAATTTGAAATACCATATAGGTCTTAAACAAATTTTTAATATAAATTTGGGGATAGGTATCATAAAAAAAACTATTTTTTGTTCATATTTTCGACATTTCTCCCTGTGTTTTTACTCAAATTTCGATCAAGAGAGATCCCTGGATACGAAATTAAATTACGCATCCAATGAGTACCCACTTGGAATACTTTTGACGAACCTCACTACCCCCCAAAAAAAATAGCTATGGTAGCAGGGTCCATCAAAATTACGTCGAGTGGGTACTCGTTGGATGTGGAATTTAATTTCGCATCCAACAAGCTCTCCTAATCGAAAATTGAGTAAAATCAGAGGGAGATATGTCGAAAATATGAACAAAAAATAGTTTTTTTCTTTTCTTCCTCCAAAATTAATAAATATTATTTTATTATTTTAACTATTATTTTAATATTTTTCCTAGGAGGCCCATTCTGAGTTGAAATTTCCTCTAATAGGATTATGCATAAGTGTCAAGGTCAAAGGATCCAATGGAAATCATCAAGGGAATGAGGGATTCTATGGTCTTCACATCCACGGAGTTCACATTAACAAGAAGGAGGGAACCACCATATACTCATCATATCAAGGGTATTAAGGACCCCAACAATTGGCATCAATGACCAGACATCGTTGACATCAATGACAACTTAATCAACATTCCTTTATGGCAAGCATGGATTGTTGACTGAATAATTAAATAAAAAGATATTAATGTTGTTACCACGCCTTAAGTTTTTTTTCTATATATGTGCCTTATTCTTGTTGTGGATGAATTTGGTTATTTATGAATTTTTCAGTGTTCTATAAGATTTGTGATTCAATTGTGGGTTAAGGATCCCTACAGTTTTTATCATATCTCAAATATTTCTTGTGTGTTTAAAATTTTAGCATGGTACCACATCATATATTCTAAGCACAAAATGATAGAGAAAAAAATGTCTATAAGGAAAACGATAAATATACTTGTTTAATTTCTTGTGTGATTTTCTAATTTAAAATATCATTGACAATTTTTTTATTTTTGAAAGAAGGGAGGGTAGCGATATAGACTATTCACTTCTATAAGAAGAGTTTTTTTTTTTCTTGTTGGAAGAAGAATCCGGTGAAACACAAATTATTTTATATATTCTCCCTTTGTTTCCAAGAAAACAAAAATTACCATTCTAGACATATTAATATAATACATAGAAATTTTCTATTATAAGAATATGCTAAGATTTTGATGATTTTATTTGAGAGTGGTTGTGCAGTGTCTATTATTTACAAATGTAAACATAACTATACAAACCAAAATGAAATGAAGGAAACATATGAGATTTACAAAAGCATTTTATGAAATTTGATTCGAAGTGGTTGAGCTTTAAAAACATAGGGGAATCAACTAAGATTTAACTCAACATGGATGGTTGTTCAAGTAATTTAGGAATTTGAGATTCATAAAGATTATGTAGTTTAAGAAATTTAGGAATTGAAAATAACTTTGGAGTTTTAGAATTGAGGGAATTCATAAATTCATGAATTTAGAATATTTAGAAATTCTTTAATACTACAGTAAAAATGCTAATAAGATAACTTGATGAAGTAACTAGATGGTTTTGTAACTGTGGAGATATGAAGTTATTTAAGAATATTTTTTTCATTTTATGTGTTTGATATCATTCTTGATATTATAGTATTCAAAAGGTGTGTTGGGTATAATGTTTTAATAAGATTTAATATAAGGTAAAAGTCACATTCATATAAATGACTAATAAATTGATAGTTAGTTATTATTAAATAAAGTAGTGAGGTTCTACTTATAGCACAACTACCTGTCAAATGAGATAGAAGCAATTAAAACCATTATATCAACGATGAATCAATGAATATGGGTAACACTTTTTGGCCAAAAGTGATGGTGAAAATTTATTTTTTACTCATTCATTAAATTGAAGTCTTCAAAACTCATATATTCCTTGTGCATTTTGACACGCAACATAGAAACAAATTGTAGGGAATTATGTTGTCTTTAAATCTATATTTTACAAAATAGTATTATTATTATTTAATATGAAAAAATATATTTAATGATAGTTTTTTTCTTTTAAATCTCAAGAAAATATTATAAGTGTCTTGTGTGCAGGTAAAATAATTTAGTGATAAATGCATATTTTTTGAAAAAAAAATAAATGAACATAATGTACACAAAGTTCACTCAGGAGCACATATTTTTTTAAATTTATGATGAAAACTTATATATTATTTATAATTTTTAAAACTCATTGTTGAAATTTTAAGCGCATTTTGCACACAATTTGTTTTTACTCATTACAAAAATTGAAAAAAAAAACTCTTTTGAAGGGCACACATTGGTCTAGGTCATATATATTTTTTGAAATTTTTTGTGGTGTACTTTTTATGTTGTTGATTTTTCTTTGTGTTGATTTGAAGTCGTGGACATGGTTTTGTAAGTGTGAATTTCAAAAGAAAATAAAAAATTAATCATATGAACTCAAAACCCCATAAATTATATGCTAATGGATAAATGATTCAGTCACATTTGTATGAAGTACGTTATCTAAGGTGAACCCCATGATAGGTCTAATGTCCTGCAAAAAGAGGACTTAAAAGAAAATTTTAAAAGAAGGGGCTAAAATCTTATTTTAAATCCCTGAGCTCAATCAAGGTATTTAAAAACATTGATTGAGTGTTTTTGCACATTTTGAAAATACCTCCTTCCAGGGTTAATGTGTAGTTAAGCAGGAGCTCCATCAAGCTAGTAGCTCAATCAAGATATTAGCTCGATTGATATTTTAAAATCTTGATATAGCATTTAAAAAATGATAGATTGAGCTTAATATCTCAATAGAGCTACTGTTTACCAACTTTTTCATTGATTTCGTCTTTTTTCCTTCCCTTTAACCATACCCATGAATTAAAGGAAAAACATAGGTGACATACCTATGCAATATAGTTATTCCACAGAGTCATATATCCCACATAAGGGAAACCAAAACCACTTCCTTGATCCCCTTACCCTATACCACTAAACCCATGTAGCCTCAAACACCTCAGGACACTAAAGCAACCAAACCAACTAAGTGTTGGTCACCCACAAAATCTTGGTAACATTTTCTATGATGGTTATCCTCACTTCATAAACATAAAGTATATGCATAGGTGATGCGCCCATTTTATGCACATAGGAAACACACCTAATATTTGATAGAAAACTAAACTAACCCCATGATCCCTAACACTAACCACCATAAGAAAAACCTCGTTTATAGCTCACATGCTACCCTTGAAGCAGATAACACCCCTAGCCTTTTATCTACAAAAGAATTTAATGCATAGAGAAACCTAGTGCACTTAAGAGAAACCCATAATAAACTAACCAAACTAACTTACAAAAATAAGCAACTAATCAAACTAACCAACACACATAAACCCATAACCCACATAATATTTGAATTAACATATTAAGGATCAAATATAGAAAACACATGTATGTGATATACAGTGCACATATATGGATAACATAAGTGATGCTAATCTACTACACTAAATCCATGACCCTTAAACAATTAATTCCCCTAATCTCAACCACTTTATATCTAATGCAGTATCCTTTGATCCCTTGATACTTAAGCAACACGCTTGTGTCACCCATATAAATGACACACATATTTTACCACATAAGAAATTTTAACTTGCTACCTTCTTAGACTCAAGACCCACCTAAAAATCAGTAATATTTGTATCCTGTAACCCTTTGTAGCTCACCCACTATCCTTGAACCCTTTTTTTAGTGAGGGTTGCTAAGATTTTTGTTTAGCTTATTTGCAAATTGTTAAATTCCGTAGGCATATCATATGCCCAAAAACTCATCTCAGTTTGTAGTCTAAGAGTTCATTGAAGAACAATAGTATTATTTGTCTAATATGGGATGAAATATTTTTCTCAATCTGCAGTATAAGAATCCATTGAAAAACAAAATATTATGTGTCTAAGAACAATAATATGTGTCTAACTTGATATGAATCATTTCCCAAACAATGGGTGTTGTAATTGTAAAAGTTTGTAAACTGTAAAGTTTAACTCTAATCATTATTATTAATTGTAAGTGACATCATAAATTTTAATTCCTCAATAGAAATAATATCCTATGCAAACGATCTCTAATAAAATAATAAAATAAAATAAAATAAATAACGCTTAAGCTTAGTTATGCAAATGGTTCTCTAATAAAATAAACAAGTAATGATTGCAAAACAACTTAGTCCTTGCTCAAGGAATATATACATGTGAGAGATACTCCTATCATCATAGATAGTCAAATTTCTTCCATTTGGCTTAATGCTTTGACTTTGGTACCTAGAAAACTACTTACCTTTGATGTATAACTTTTATGCTTCACAAGAACAATGCAACAATAATGAAACAATATTATGCATCGCTCCTTTGATCGATCAGATTTTCTCTTGCTTTATCATTAGCCAAATGATCAGTGAGAAATAGGAGCTAGAAGAAGAATCTTACCTAGAAAAGAGCCAACATACATGGCACATACAATTGAAAGAAACTTTTCCATATCTATGAAATAATATTTATGAAGTTTGGTAACATATCATAGTAATTACATATATCCATAGATCTAATGCTTGTAAGTTGTTCCCCGATGTTGAGAACCGAGAACCACTCTAGCAAACGTCCATAGATCAAAATGTTTCTTGAATTTTAGCTCGGGCGGTGGCATGTGCTAGTTCCCAGTGGCCCTAGAAACCTAGATTCTTAATCCTAGAAAAACCTTTGACGCCCGTTCTTCCGTCGTCAAAATGTATGATAAGATACCATCATTAGAAACGAGATTGAACGCCCCCCATTGCTAAGATTAATTGACGGAGATAGGGTGGTATCACCGATAGAAGCAAGTTCAAGTGGATCGACCTCATCAATTCCACACATGTGAGATCATGTAATGGAAAAGGCCAATACCTGTAGGCTAGAGCCTTTATACATGGATTAGGCTATTTCAATACATTTAGAGATAGCAAATTCTTAGATAGCACTTGCTAACCTTTGCTTCTCTCAGTATTATTTACACTCAGTATTTATATCTTTTGGTACTTGTATATCATAAACAGACTATGCATTTGGATTTAGCCATAGCGAACAACGATCCATCAACAGGAAAGTGGTTGCAGGTCAAACGTAGGAACTCCATGGTGCTCTATATTTGCAAGGGTATTCAGATGTAGGAATCAATTTTGTATGGGGGAGGGTGTACCGCCAGGCCTATTTAATTCGAGATGTCTACTTTGATCCAACAAAAATTGAAACTAAACATATTGTAATTCAAATCAGCAATAAATCCACTAAATCCACTATCAATTTTTTTAAGATTATTAAAGGCATTGTGTAAATTACATCGGTGGGCCAAAACTTAAGCACTAAACTTAAGGAGATAATAGTAGCATAAACAAAATCTCCAAATTTATATGTATAGAAACACGTGGAGAAGATAAATGAATGTGGAAAGAGATGGATCTACCGCCAACCTCCATCGAAATGCTAACCTATGCCTCTGACATTGCAGACAACGCTCACATCAGCCCCCGAGATATGAGACTACATAGAGTAACCGATGCATGCAATGAGTTTCTTACCAAGCTACCTAAGAAGTGGCTCACTGCAATAAACATTTGACGCTTCGTGCTTGATGCATTTGCATGAGAACACTCTAGGAAATTAATCCACAAACAAATCCCATTATAGCTTCAGAACTCTCATTGCTACTTGATTCAAAAGTAGTTCTCCTTCCATTTCTATCTGATTTTGTCAAAGTAGCAAGATTGAGCCTTCACAACCACAAGAATATGATGATATTTAGTGGGCAGAGCTATAATTTGAGCCCAACATATTCATTTTTCTCTAGAAAAGAATCCAATAAATCGTTTAGCATCCTATTGAGTGACACCAACAAAAGTTCTTTGATCAACAAAGAAATCATTTGGTGGGCTTCCATTAATCAATGATTCATTCATTTTGTCTTGATAAAAGTGTGGTTGGACGAGAAAAACTCTCCTCGCAGAATGAATGGAATAAACCAGCTAGGTGCTTGGACATCGGAGACAGTCATTATTCTTGGCTCATACTGCATCTGTATATACTAATATCGAACTAAAAAATCATTTTTGATATAGGGGTAAAATATCCGTGTCTATGTGATTCAATGTTGTGTGTTAATTAGTGTCATTGTCTTAATGTTTCTAGTTGGTAAATTGATTGTTGTTTCAAATTACAGTCCAAATTTTACCATTTTCGTTGAACAATTATATCTGAAACTATATTTCTTCCTTTTTTCCAGCAACAAAAGAAAATGTATGATTTCGGTAACTTCTCTATGATTGCATTTTATGATAATTGCCTAGACAATATTAAGTAGATTTAAAGAGCCTCACATGGTACTCATTGTGTATGTTTACAAGGTTACATAGAAAAATGGTGCAATTGTTGATTGCCTTGGAGTTTCATCATGGTAATTGGTTTTGATGAATTAACTTTAGGATCCCTAATTTTCCTCTACCCACAGCTCAAGCTTCTTTTTGCATATAATTCCAGAATTTATTGTCTCTCGCATCCATCCACAATCCACCTTCCCAAATGAAGTTCAACCGGGGCATCATTTTTTAAGGGACACTAATAACCATCGATCTATTTGTTTCAGCTTTGTATCATGGACTATGCTTTTGCCTCCCTATAGTTTTATTTTGCATATTCATCAGACTATATATGTATATAATAACAACAAGAAGGATTAAATTTTATTTTGTGAAAGAACAAATTGAATAGACTATAACAATGGAAGAGTTTGGTACATGTTGTATCAATGTCTCTTTCCCAATATCAACTGAGAAAAGTAATAAACACACCTTTCTATTAGAATTGAACTCAATTAAATAGACAAAAATTGTTGAAAACAAAAGCCCCACAAATAATCGAAATGTGTGAACAATGGGAGAAGAGAAGATTAAGTGAATTAGGGGTAGGTGGTGTTTACCCAAGTAATGCGACTTTTAGTGGCGTATGAGATTTGATGTAGAATATTTTTTTTAAACTTCGAAGCTGTTAGATTTTTATCATTCAAGCTAGCATTATGATCGTAGGATCTTTAACTGAGAGAATAACATGCACAGCAATAAACACAAGAGACAAGAGACAAAGAATTTTCCTCGGGGAAACCATATAGGATAAAACCCCGCAACTTCCTCAGAGTTAGAATCAGCACCAAAAGTAAAACCCAAAAACATCAATATGATCTCCCCATAGCAGTAGTATCTCTCTTGTCCCAGCAACTTCTCTCTCTCACTCATGCGCCCCAATGAGTGAGTGTGTGTGTGTGATAAATAGAGAGGCTCACTCTCTATTTAGATTCTTTCGTTCACTTGATGTCCAATCCAACATGTCGGCCTCACTTAACAATTACTTACTAGAGCCGACATCTCTAGGTGAGTCTAATAACCCTAGTGCCCCACAACTTGTGGGGACTTTGCCCCTCCGACCAACAAGGAGGGTTATCCTTAACACAACGGTGATGACTATTTCCTCGACTTACAATAACTCACCTAGGGTCGACTTCTCTAGGATAGTCTAATAACCCTAGGGTCCCACAATTGCGGGGACTTTAACCCTTGATCAATAGGAGGGTTACCCACAATGACTTGACATGACTTGTTCACATTACAAAAACTCTCAAGTGGAACATCAGGGCATGACATGACTGAATTACATTACAAAGACTTCCCTGAATAAACATCAGGGTACAATATACAAGTGAATAGATTTTGAAGTTACAATTACATCAACATAAGCGGTGACCCGTAATTTGATGGATGGAAACATGCGTAACTCTGACACGATATGCCTGGGTGGCATTCTTAAATGAATCAACCTCGAATCCATTTGAAAAAAAATCCATCTTATAAAATCCTACCATGTTTTTTAAGGCCATGGAGTTGCCATTCCATCCACGAGAGGCTTTAGACCCGACTGAGATTAGAGCTATCTATTTCCACACAAGATAGACCACAACCACTCCTATGCCCAACAAAATATTGATGGCATTCATTCCATGCTTTCCAAATTAGAGTTTCTCCCTAACCCAATGTCCTAGCTCATGCAACTCTTCACTACACCAAATTAAAGTTTCAACTAGCAGGACTAGCCTCCCTGCAAAGGGCTTACTCATCTAATCCCACTAGGCCTTACTCCACTATGCTTATCTATTATAAAATGACTCCCATGTGGCACAGAATTTCTAAGGTTGAATTTAATGAATTTGATGGGTCTGATGCCACTAGGTGGGTTAGTCAGATGGAACATTACATTTCCCTACATGGCATCATCAATGATTTGATGAAACTTAGACTGGGAGTCTTTTATTTGGATCCTAAACGTTGGAAATGGCACAAGAAATCTCATAAGGGTTATTATATTTCTTGGACAAAAATTATATCAGACCTCTATAAACGTTTTGAAACCAACACTTATTATTTGGGGAAACTAAGAAAGCCAAAACAAGCAAGAACAAACAAAGACTTACTCTCTACTTTTGAGCAGTTGGCCATCCGCACTGAACGCATGTCCAATAATTTTTGAAAATAATGTTTCATCAGTGGTCTGAAAGAATATATATGTGCACAAGTCTTAATTGATTGTTCTACTACTTGATTGGAAGCCACTCAAAGAGATTAGGAAGCCTAAAGGGTGATGAATGCTCAAATAAAAAACCCAAACCCTTAAATTGATTGGCTACATTAAACATCACAAATTCATCATCTTAACTAACAACGCTATCACTCATAACTTCACTCATTTTTGTGTGGCCCAATAAATTCACCACTATACCCATGCTGCGAACAACTTCCAAATATGATTGTTAGTGAGGAGATATGAAAATTGGTGGTCTTTGTTAAAATGTGAGGCTTAAAATAGGTGAATGGGTGGGTGTGATATTGTCTTGGGTGCTAAATGGTTATGTACCTTAGGCCCCATCACCATGGATTTTGGTGTGTTATACATGAGTTTCGAGTAGGGGGGACACAACTACACTCCTAAAGGAATTATAGCTAGATCTCCAAATATCATCAGCTCACACCATATGGAAAAGCTTCTTGAAAAGGGCCATTAAGGGATTGTGGCTCAATTCCATGCCATTCAATATTTTAAGACTCCCTCTCAATCCATTCCTTCTTACATGCACTTGGTCTAGATCGAACACCAATCCAATTTTTTTACACTCCCAAAGGACTACCCCTTTCCCATGGAAAGCATGATCATTCCATTATTCTCATAAATGGTATTCTTCCACCCAACATACGCCCGTATTTCCATCAACCCAAAAAATGAAATATAAAAGATAGCCATTTACTGTAAAGGATAAGTTTCCCATTCTTGTCATTCATGACCTTCCTTTTTGGATGAGCTCAAGGGTGCATTATTATTGACCAAACTCAAGCTTTGCTTTGATTATATAAAATTTACATGAAGGAGGCATATATTCCCAAAATTTCTTTTAGCACTAATGAAGGTTATTACAAGTTCTTGGTGTTGCCCTTTAGCCTTTGCAATGCATATTCCACCTTATAGAGTCTCATTAACAAAAAATTTAAACACTTTTGGCCTAATTTTTCCCTTTTCCTTTTTGACGACGTAACTCCTACATCCATTAACCGACACTCCAACCAAAACATAGCTCCTTGAAAGAAAGTATAGTTCAGTAGTTTCTTCAGGCAGCTCAAGTATTCCCATGCAGGGAGGTGGACGATGTAGTTAATCCTAGTGTGAGGCGCACCCATTCCCCCCTAAATCCTTCCTCCACCCATCCATCCAAGTTCTTCATCTATAGGTAGAGAAATAGATATACAACAAGAGAGAGACGTACAGGTAGATTCGATCGATCAACAAGTAGGTCTTCGCAGTAAGTCTCTTGTAGGTCAGGTTGGTCACTCTGTAAATAAAGTTAATTGTATCTAGTTTTTAATAATTTATATTTGGTATATAAATATTGAAGATCCCAAGTAGTTCTCGAGAGAGAGGCGTAAAGGTAGATCAAATATTTCAGGGATAGATTGGTTGTCAATCAGGTCGATGAAGGAAGTTCGTCAGTTCGAAGGATGAGTGCGATTATTCAATCTCAGCAAAATATCCCCCTTCATTGGGTTAGTTGAGCAAAGAAGAAAAGTGAGAAGGAGGAAGGTATCTTGAATACAATACAGAGAAATAATAATTTCTATGGGTAGATAAAAAAAACCTACTCTTATCAGCTTTGCCTTCGGTGTATCTAAATGATGTTGGTATGAATAGATATAGGCTATTTGTGTATGTTCCTCTCCTTGTAAATCAACGTGTGTCACAAAAGGTCTAGCTAGTAACACTCTAACCACTACCTACCTAAATGTTATTGCATCACGGGTTCTACCATCATTCCTTATGCAAATATTATTCCTTAGTCAGGAAGGTTTTTTCTCCAAGCCTAGGGTTATTTTGACTAGCTCTCGGTTTATTTAGTTCGTCTATCCACATGTCTAGCCAGTAAGAAAACAATGGAAATTTCTTAATATCCATGGAAATAGATATACTATATTATCTATATTTACAAGTAGCATTCAATTGATCAGTAGTTAGTTTCTCCCCAGCCATTATCTAAGGGGTACGGTTGGAAGCGAACTTGGAAGCCTTCTTTTCTTATCTGAGTATGCAAGGGAATATGGGGCATAAAATATAGCTATAGTGATATTTTTGCTTGGGCGAACGTTATTGATAAATTTCCACCAAGGAGGCAAGCGTTAGTGATTCTTCCTCATGGAGGAAAGTTGGGCCATCCATTTCGAGGTTGGTTCATTCTTGTCATCGTCAGTAGGCAACGTAGGTGTCTTAAAATGTATCTCATTATGTCTTGGGAAAACAAGTGAATCGATGCACCTCTAGGGCATGGTGGATTATAACTGTTCAAAAATGTAGAATAACCTCACCGTCTAACCACCCTCTAGGGCATGGGAAATGAAAAAAAGGGTAATGCAAATTTCCCATATCGTGACCTATACCTAGACCTAGTCCTTCCTACATGGTGCTTCTGAATGAGTGCTTGATTACTCCATCGATTGTTTGGTAATAAGAGACCTCAACCTCTATGGAGAAACTAGTCCTCAACCCTCTGCCTCTACCAATACAAAACGGAATATTCCTATTTGGGATAGATGGAAGCAATGAAGAAAGGAGAAGATGTATTACATACGTTAATTCACTTTTTGATTATCGGCAAGATAGAAATAGATTCCCATAAGCACCAGTCATAGATGATCGTAATTTCCAATAGTCGCTAGTCATTATCGATAGGAAATCATATGCTTAAGGTCATTGCCAGAAGGTCATTGACGAGAAGAGAACGAGTGCCAGTTCAATAAATACCCGAGAAAGAGAATCCTCCCATGTTTCAAACAGACGAAAGAGGAGAGGAGGATAGGATAGCATGGGGGCAAGGAAATGGAAATAGAAATGGAGTTGGATTGTTAGCTGAGGAGCTGGTTCAACCCGAGGGCTAGGAGAAATCACTCGATGAAGCTGGTCCAATCTAGCTGGGAGATGAAAAAAGGATTTTTCAAGCTTGCTAGATAATAAGTCAAATGAAAATGTCAAAGAAAACACTCATCGAAGAATATTATTGTATACAAAGATATATCTCATTTTCGTTTGTTGTGTCCTCTCTTTCTTATCTCTTTAGTTACTGAAATCAATGATACAAAATTGGTGAAATCAATTTCATTCCAATGCCAGGTCTTGTACCCTTTCCCTTCAAATTTTCACTTGGTATCCCAACTAGGCTACAACACCTTACGTACTAGTAGTGAGGCATACCAGGATACAACATCACACTTTACTTACGAGCATTCCAGGCTACGACATCCCACCTACCTACTTCTATCCCATCCCAACCCAAGGCAGGTAAGTACCTTCTGACCTACTTGAGATAAACGAAGGCCCCCTTTTGTAGAAGAAAAGGAAGGTAGGTTAATTTTTTTTGGTTCTGACCCTCCTAGTCAATTTCTAAATCTGGATTCATGGATAAGACTGGGAAAAACCCCAATCAAACTCTTTCCTGTTTGGACATCTCCTTCACTCACTCAATTTCATCCCATGTTGATATGTGATAAAATACATGCCATTATAAACCCTTCTCCTTATCACACTGTTCCTGACTAGTGAGGTTCTTCTCAACCATTCTAATGAGAAGTAAACAACGCTAGTCGTTAGGCTAGGAAAATAAGTATCTTGATATAGATTTTTTCACTACAAAGCTCTCTATGCATCAGTCCATTTTCACACTTATCTTATGGTATTTCTATGGCCTATATTTCCATTCATTCAAACCATATTCATTTACCTATGTGATAAGGTAATCCTTATCTTTGATTTCATTCTTTACTGAGTTTGAGAGAGAATTTCTGAATTCCTATTATTATAAGATGCATATCAAATTTCACGTTTGAGATCTGATGCATATCATTTCTCGTAAGGGATGAAGCATCTAATTTCACATATTTTGAGATTCCTTGTGATGCCTCATCGAATTTCACATCTCATTGATCCGATTTGAGCATTGGTTTAGTAGCATAGGCACTAAAAGGAAAGGAAAATAAGCATATTCCTAGCGATGCTGGCTGACTATCTTAATGAATCAATCATATTTGGGCTCATCCCAACTTGAAAAAGAGAATAAAGTGGTACCCCCTCAACTAAGTCCTCACTGAAGCAATAGATTTAAGCATCACATGGACTTATTTTCTCCTTATTCTAGTTTGAGTTATCGACATGATACGAGTTGGATTTGATCACGGGATGTTATCTGTGTCTATGCTAAAGAGTAATTATATATAATAAAGAATTTGTCAAGTGGGAACAAAGAAAAGGAAAAGGGAACATGGGTTAAAGGAAATAGATCGACCGATGAGTTAGTCCCACAAAGAATATGGTTAAGGTTAACAAATAATATTTCTGGACGCCCCTCTTAATCCTTCCACTGACTCGTCTTCAGTTTTGTCGTCCACTGCATAGCTTCTTTGGATGTAACTTCTATGTCTGTGAGGGATGTGGGATAAGTATTGTGCTCGTACTTATCCTTAGCCTGTTCATTAGGGGCTCTTTGGCTTGGGCCTAGTGCCTTAATCCAAAAGTTAAGGGTTAAAACAACTGTTCGAGGTAGGGTTGCTCTCCTTCCTCTCTCTCTCCTCTCCCTATCCTCTCAAACACCATACCTCGGGAGATAGAAACAAATATATGGATGGCGGGAGTCCAGAGATAGAAAAATATATATATAATCTTTTTGTATGCCTTTCCTGATGTATTCTATACCTATGATATGTAGGTAAGTAGGTCCATATCCGTTCCATTTAGTGTCATTGAGTCAATCAGCCAAGTGTCATTCAGTAAGATAGTGATAAGAAGGAAGACTAATGGCTAACCGAAGGGATTAAAATAGGAGGGTTAAATGTCTACAAGGTTCTATGTATTCTGTATTTGTGGCTTATGAAGTCCGTGTGAATGAGAGTGGATATTTCTCATCTTATATTTGATATCTTTATATGTAAATTGATCACGATCAAGCATCATAAATAAATAGGTGAGGTGGAACCTTAATCCTTCCCATCAAGACCACACTACCAACACACTTAACATGGTACATTTCACTTTTATTATGTTATATACCACTACGAGGGGGAGCCAGGTGGCAAACTAAATGAAAACAAATCAGAGACTTGATCGATCTCTTGATGCTTTCCTTAGGTATCGACCTACTTAGATATTATCATGACCTCCTTGAACTTGATTCCTACACCAAACATAACATGACCAGTGACTAGGGGCGTGAATCTCAAGCCCACTATCAACCCTTCAGCCCACAATAGAATAACCTTCCTAGTATAAATATTGTTGCTTGCGTTAGCGAAAATATCTTGCTATCTTCTCTTCATCATTTGCTTACGAACTTACTCCAACAAGACAAGAAGACTAGGGATGTTAAAACCTCAAGTATCAAATACCAATAGAAATAAGTTCTCAAATAAGTCAGTTAGTCATCATCACATAGAGTGGAAACTCATGCTGTTGTGAACCTAGAGTACAATGTTAAACCTATTTCTCATACCCTTTTTTCTCAGAATAGATAGATATTCGTTGTTCAACCTATTGAAATAAGAACTAGATGTTCCCAATTCAACTTTGTTTCCTAATGATCATGAGGAAACCAAGTGAAGTGAGGACACCAATGACCACCACACAAGAAATAAACTAGACCTATAACTAAACTAAACTATACTAAACTAAAATATACCTAGCCTATAACTAATAACTAGAACTATACCTGGGAATAACATCACACACATTAGACAGACTACCATACAAAGACAAACAGACACAGATATATATAGATATATGCCTTTGGGGTGAAGAACTCTAGTTTTGATTTATCCAACTCAATGATTCCATGCAATTAAGGTTCTTTATTCCTTCCATATTATAAGGTGCATGCAACATAAGAGGAAGGCTTAGGCGGGTTAGGTGAAAATATCTTCTAAATATGTTCCCCAAACTCAACCATTGCAGCCAATAAGTACACTAATACCTACAACAATAGATCATACCTCAACGAGGAGGGGATATATAGAGCCATTCAAGGAGGGAGGGGCTAGAGGTTAGATCTAGGGAGAGGGGATAGATAAAGAGAGGCATTCAATTCAGGGAAAGGGGATAGAGCCAATATTCAGAGAGGGGCTAGAGACATTCACCATTAGCCTAAAGCTAACAGACCGAGTAAGGACACCCACCAAGTAAGGAACCAAGTGAAGTGAGTACACCAATTCCATCATGCTAGAACTAACCTAAACTAAACTATACCAATGAATACCATCACACCAGTTTCACCCATTGAACCATCCGAAGAGAACATTGAGCCAAGTTGTGCTCCCAGATGAGATAGCGAGTCAGCTATGGTGGCACCAGACGATGAGAGAATAGAAGTACTTACTTCCTACGATAGAAAGTAGAATTCCTCTGTTGAGCCTCACGAGAGAAAAAAAATAAGTATTTACCGCAAAAAGTACTTACCTCCAGATGATAGATGCCCCCCAAGTTACCCAACTGATGAGAAAGAAAAGTTGAAAATAGACGATGTCGAACCAGCCCCGACACAGTACCGCATGACACATGGCACATAGATGGTACAACACTATGAATCACAAATAACCCTTTATCCTATCCCTTTACCCTTGACACTGGTAAAGCTAGTTAATTGTTTCCATGGTGATCACCCTACTTCAATTTGACAGAAGATTCCAACCAGATAGGGAGGTGGAAAGAGCCCCAGATCATTCCCGATACATGGAAGTATCTTGTCTCGTATTTGGGAATAGATCTAGTGTTGGGACTACTGGTGGTGGTTGTGCTGGGATCTTCTCCTCCCTCTACCTTTTTTTCCTACTCTTTCTACGTTATTCTTTCAATAGAGGGAGGGGTTTGCGTAGCTCCCATTAGATGCTTCTACCTTTGGCCATAGGATTAGGAGGGTTCAATACAGAGAAACAGGTCATATTTAAAACAATAACCGTTATACCGTATATCCCTCATCCTAGATTAATTTGATACGTTGTGTCATTTATGAACAGTGAGAAATCTATTATAGCTCGTAGCAAAGTGAGAAGGTGTTAGTGTTGTTGGTAGTGTTTAGTGATCTTGAGGAAGCATGCAAATAATAAATTATAAGGTAAGGGGTTTTGTAGTTTCATATCCATCTATCTAATAGCTCATGTTTAATGAATAGATGTGAACTCCCAAGCAAGTGTAGGTAAATCATTCCCTAAACTAATAGTTTCAAATAACTAGTTTCAACTGGAATAGTGAAGCACAAGATGTACAATATGTATAAAGAAGATTTTATTTAGAAATGAAATTTCATATATGCTATCCATATCCTTGGATTAGTCGAGTTTTTTTTTTATTACTGTCACTATGTGCAATTTTCTTTGAAATTATTCAACCAAGTCAAGGATCTCACATTGATCACATTGTAATATATTCAATATATTGATCACATTGTTTGGGTCACTGAAATCATAGGTATGCTAATATTGAATTTTATTGCTTTTCCAAGAAAGCCAAAAAACTAGCAAGGTGTTTTTATGGATTTTCTAAGCAATACAAAAAACGATCGAGGTACCTATTATATCTATCCCTTAGTCAGGGACTAAGTTTCTTTGCAACTATCTAAGGTGATAGGAAATGGACTAAGGTGATTATAGTAATTTTTGGGTTTGACTTCCAACTAAACCCTAAACCCTTGCAGAGCATACTTAACACTTTACATTGAAAGGCTTGTCTTGGATTCTTGCCTAAATATTTGTAGGATTTTAGCCATATTGGGTTTAGTACTTGAGGAAACAACAATTAAGAAAGTTACTCCGCATGGGGAAGCAAATTAGTGTATTGACCATCTGCAACAAACTCAAGACCAAGTGTGGGATGTTTTGTAGAAGTGTGAACAAAACCATAAAGCCTCACTTGATCAAATTAAAATGGATCATAAGTTCGAACTAGGATAAAAGGTTTTTAGTTTATCTCTAGAAAGAGAACTTCAAGGAGAGGAGTCGCAAGCTGAAGTCTCTTAGATATGGCCCATACATCATTCTTGAGAAGATATGGTAGAATTAATTTTAGTTGGATCTTCCATAGTGAATGCTATATGGAGAAGAATATGAAGTGATCGCTATGCTTCCTGAGGTGATAGTTGTAGACGTTGACACAAATATTAAAGAAGAAAGTTTTGCATATAATAGATGGAGTTACACAAAAGGGTATGCTACCTCCTAGACCTACACTCAAAGATATTCAAGTTCTTGAATGAAGTGCAATCCTAGGGGAAATCAAAGAAGGTTTCCCATTGTCACCACAATAACTCTTCCTCTGACTTTAGACTAGTTCTTTTCTAGCACAAGGGGAAGACCCTATCAAATATTTTGTTATTATAATTTTATTAATAAATAAAGGGTTGGTGGATTACCGAGACCAGTGTCTATCCAATTGGGTGATGGAGTCAATATCAAAGAGCAAGAGGTTTTAATATGTCGAAGAAGATGTAATTAAGGCATTCAGTGATGTGCCATAATTAGTCCAAAACATATTTCCATATTATGTGACAATACAATAAGTGAGAGCCCTTAAACAAGATGCACCATCACAATCATTAAATTACAGTAAATAAATAATGTGCAACCATGAACAAGGTAACGACATTGATAATATGAAACCCTAGATGGAGTAGACAAAGGAGGACATCCTTTTTATTGAATGAACAACCAACAATACATCAATATGATCAAGTAGGTCACACCTAACCTCTTCCTCCTTAGCTAGGATAGCCCACAAAAATGGAGTGGAGCAACCCTATCCATAAAATTAAAGTAGCAAAATCCTTCAATAATCCAAGGTTACATCAAGGATTAGGGAGGGTTTAAAAACCTCATACCTAATATCTTATTATGTCAAAATCGCCCTTCTTCAAATATTATTTGGGTAGCAAAAACAATGACAATTCTTGTCAAAATCCTAATCAACCATGAAAAGAATAGACAGATGGAAAAACCTCACATTGAACTTGTCCTATTTCCAATCCTCCCAATGGTATTCAAGTAAGCTTGGAGGTTAATTCCCAATCTTCCATCCATGCTTTTAGAAAATGAATTTATCCTTCATTTAGACCTTTCAAAGAAAACCCTAATGACTAAAGTAATAGTAAAAGTGAGCCAGAAACCCCAAAAGTAGGGCACTCTTCTTAGAGTTATTTTGAAGGTTTTATTTCATCACAAAATAACATGTGTCAACCTCTCCTTGAGGTCACCCCAAATATGTGTCCATGTTACTCAATCCATGTGAAATTCCCATCTAACATGATTTACATGCCCTATTTAAGAGGATGTCCCTCCTTGAGAGGGTGTTCAACTATTACTGTCCAAAGAATGTTAGTTGGGAACAGGAACTAAAGAAATGTTAGCAGGCGAGGGGTGTGTGCAACCCTTCTCATTGAGGTTAGTATCTCTAGGACTACCAACCTCAATGAGGATAATTACCTCCCTTCCTTGAGCTTCACCTTGCTTTTCTACTAGGTATTGGGTCGAAATATGGGCGAAGCAGGAAAGAGATAAGTCAATGGGGGCATAGGAAGTAGAGGAAAATGTTGATGTATCTGTAACTTCAGAATGTATTTACTTATGTATTTCATATATTGTATTTGATCAGTCCTTGATGTTCCTATCAGGAGAATCATTAATGTAAACAAGTCATGTAAAGTCATAGAGGTTAACCCTCCTTGTTGATCACGGGGCAAAGTCCCTGTAGTTGTGGGGAACTAGGGTTATTAGATTATCCTAGAGAAGTCGGCCCTGGTGAGTTAATGTCAAGTTAGAAACTAGTATAAATAGAGAGTGAGTATCTATATTTTAGAACACACACTCATACTCAGTTTTAGTTCATGAGTGAGAGAGATTAGAAGCTGGGATAAGAGAGAGAGAGACAACTGATGTCGGTAGATCATCTTTGTATCTTTTGATTTACTTTTGGTTCTCATTCTATCTCTGAGGAAGTTGCAGGGTTTTCTCCTTTAAGGTTTCCCTGAGGAAAATATTTGTGTCCATTGTCTCTTTTAATTGATTGATGTGCTTGTTATTCTCTCAGATAAGATCCTAAGATCATATTGCTTAAAAGATAAAAATCTAACATGGTATCAGAGCTAACTTGAGAAGAATATATTGTGCAGTTGCGGAATCTAGGGCTTCTTAATTTTGTGTCTCTCTCCACAATTCATCAGTAAAAGGAGGCTAGGATGAATCTCCATTGAAGGGTGCATCTTTCTGTCGAAGCAGAATCTGATTCTGACCACTTTATGTTTTTGACCTACCACTACATCGAGAAATTAGGGCTTTTCACTAAAGAGGAATTTTTGAGTGAGCCCAGGGTAAGATTGCTATCCTCCTCAAAATTGAAGTTTAGAGACAAAAATCAAGGTTTTTGGTTGATTATATCTCTAGGAAAGTCAAAGCCTAATTTGCCCTGGAACCAAAAAACCAGCACTGCAGAAGATCAGCTCCAGATCCAGTTTTTAGCTTCTCAAATTGGTAAGATCTAAATATTTTGTATTTCCATTTTAGGTTCTGAGTTAATATGTCTCATAACACCAAGTTTGATGAAAATCTTGAGGGAGATGATAATTTTCAATCCTGGAAGTATAGGATCTCCTTGGTCCTCAAACAAAATGAGTTGGACTCTTACATCAGTGAAGAGGTTTGAGTTCCAAAGGGATATGAGGCTAAGGACTTACACAAAAATAAATTGGTCATGGCCAAGATGATTATTGTTGATTCAATCAAGGATCACCTCATACCACAGGTGTCCTCACTAAATACACCTAAAGAAATGTTTGATGCCCTAACCAAGCTATTTGAAGGGAAGAACATACACCGGAAGATGACTTTGAGGAACCAGTTGAAGAGTGTGAAGATCCAGAATGCAGAAACCATACAGTCATACTTTACAAGGGTCTCCCAGATCAAAGAACAACTTCAAGTAGTGGATGAAGAAGTGGAGAATGTAAAAATTGTGATGACCACCTTGAATGGGCTCCCTAGTTCATGGGACTCTTTCATTCAAGGGATTTGTTCTAGAATAAAGCTACTCACCTTCAGTAGGCTGTGGGAGGAATGCTCTCAAGAAGAAGCTTGAGAAGAAAATATGGGAAGTGAAGATCAAGCTCTCACAGTGCACACCAAGAAAAATAGAAGGGACCATCATCATCCTAAAGTTAATCATTTTCATCCTAGAAGAGAACTATCTAGTATTAGATGCTACACATGTGATGAGAAAGGACACATCTCCAGATACTATCCTAGAAACAAAAGTGGCTCTCACAAGAAGAAGGGAAGTAATAAAATACATCATGCTCACACTGTAGAGGATGATGAAATTCCAAGAAGACAGCCAAATAAGAATGTGAAGATTCTTCAAGTGATGAAGAATATGTTTTGATATCTGCCCTTACGGGAATAGTATCACATTGAAGCAATGATTGGCTCATAGCTAGTGGAGCTTCCATGCATATGACAGGATTCAAATAATCCCTTGTGAAACTATCTGAACATGAGTCACCCCACAAAGTGAAACTTGGGGATGACTATTAGTATCCCATAAAAGGTAGTGGTGAATCCTCCTATAAGCTAGACTTCGGAAAGTCTATAAAGATGAAGGATGTCTTTTTTTTAACAGAACTAAAGAAGAACCTTCTCTCCATCTCTGCATTAGATGCAAAAGGCATGAGGGTTGCATTTGTAAATGGACAAGTACTTATGTGGCCAAAGGGAAAGACTATATATGATGAAGTTGTGATCGGAGAAAAAGAGGGAGGATTATACAAGCTAAAGGGCCAACCAGAACAAGCCTTGGTCCATGATTTAGTAGAACCAAATGAACTTTGGCATAGAAGGCTTGAACATGTACACTATAGGGCACTACCACTTGCAAGAAATGTTGTTGAAGGTCTTCCAGAAATACATGAAAAACATGAAGGTGTATACAAAGGATGTATGAAAGGAAAGAACACAAAGAATACATTTCCAAGTAGCGATAGAAAGGCAAAATGAATCTTGGAAATCATCCAATCCAATGTATGCGGTCCAATGTCATCCAGTTCTCTAAGAGGGTATGTATATTATGTTTCTTTCATTGATGAATTTTCTAGACTGACATGGATATATTTCTTGAGGAACAAGGATGAAGTATTCATCAACTTCAAGGAATTCAAATCCTTGATCGAGAACCACACATAGAATAAAATCAAGACCTTTCAATCAAATAATGGCAGAGAATTCACATCAAATGAATTCAAGGAATTATGCAGAGATTCAGGGATTAAGAGGGAGCTCACCACTCCATATAATCCACAATAGAATGGAGTTGCAGAAAGAAAGAATAGAACATTTATGGAAGCAGCTAGGGAAATGCTTCATGACCAAGATCTTCCTATGCATCTATGGGAAGAAGCTTCGACGAGAGTTGTGTATGTACAGAAATGTACTCCTCATAGAGTACTCAAGAACAAGACACTTGAAGAAGTATTTTCTGGCAAGAAACCATAAGTCAGACATCTCAAAATATTCGGCCGTCTAGTGTACATACACATTCCAAAAGAAAAGAGTACAAAGTTAGATCCTTCGGGAAAGAAGGGTATATCCATGGAATATTGTGAAATCTCAAAGGCTTACTAAATATATTTCCTAGGATTCAAGAGTATCGACATCAGCAGAGATGTGACATTTGATGAAGACTCAACTTACATCAAATCCAGAAAGAAACCTGGTGAAGACCCTGAAGAAGCAGAACTACCCAAAATTCAAGATACAACTATGAACAAAGCAACTCAAGAAGAAGATCAAGAAATAGAAGAACCTCAAGAACCTGTAGATCCACCTCAGGAGAAGAATCCTCACAAGAGGAAACATGCAAGGGTACGAGAGGCTATCTAAGGTGTAGAGAGATATGGGGATCTAGATGAAATGCACAGAGAAAGGAAGTGAACTAGATCCTACTATGGATATGTAGCCCTATTATGTGACATCATTGATAAAGAACCTTCCAACTATGAAGTAGAGGCAAAGAAGAAAGAATGGAAGGATGCTATGATCGAGGAGTACCAGTCGATCATGAAGAATGATGTATGGGATGTTATTCCTAGACCAAAGGGGAAATCTGTTGTAACTTCCAAGTGGATATACAAGATCAAACATGCTGCAAATGGTAACATAGAGAAATATAAAGAAATATTTGTGGCTCGTCGTTTCTCCCAGAAAGAAGGAATAGATTATGAAGACAATTGTGCACCTGTAGCCAGATACACTTCCATTAGATCAATACTTGCTTTGGCTACAGTAATGAAATGGAAGATACACAAGATGGATGTCAGGACTTCCTTATTGAATGGTGTAGTAGAAGAGGAAGTGTATGTGGAGCATCCACTCATTTTTAGGCACATTCCAGGAAGACTCAGGTGTGCAAATTGAAGAAATCCCTTTACGGTTTGAAACAGGCACTGAGGACATGGTGCGATAGAATTGACAGCTTTCTGACTAGTTTGGGATTTACCAAGAGTAAAGAGGATTCCAACCTTTACTACAAGGTTGAGGAAGGAAACCTACTGATACTCTTACTATATGTAGATGACCTATTTCTAATAGGTGAGGATGGGTTGGTTGCTGACATAAAGAGGAGGCTTGCTGCTGAGTTCGAGATGAAAGTACTCTGTATGATGCATTACTTTCTAGGAATGAAGGTGTGGCAGAATGCGGATGGAATATCCCTAGGAAAAGGGAAGTATGTAGTAGATATCCTAAAGAGGTTCAGGATGATGGACTGTAAGGCCATGACCACACCTATGGCATCAAAACTGAAGCTATTGAGCGATGCTTTATTAGAATCGCTTGATGCTATGATGTATCATCAGATGATTGGGTCCTTGATGTACCTGACGAATACAAGACCAGACATTTGCTTTGTTGTGAACACATTGAGCTAGTTCCTAACAGATTCAAGACATGTTCACCTAATTGTTGCAAAGCATATTCTGAGGTACCTGAAGGGTACAGTTGATTATGGGCTCAAGTATGAGGAAAATCAAAAGATTAACCTAGAGGGTTATGTGGAATTAGAAAGGGTAGGAAGTGCCATTGATAGGAAGAGAACTTTTGGGTGCTTCTTTAGAATGGGATCAAGTGTGATCTCCTGTTTTAGTAGGAAGCAGTCCTATGTGGCACTGAGTACAGTCGAAGCAAAGTATGTTGCAGCTTTTTCGGCTAGTTGTAAGGCAGTATGGATGAGAAAACTAATGTCTGATTTGTTTGATCTCCAGTTGGATGATACTTGTATATATTGCGACAACCAGAGTTTTGTGAATTTGTCGAAGAACCCAATGTTCCATGACAAGTCGAAGCATATCGAGATCAAATATCACTATATCAGGGATATGGTGTAGAGAGGAGTAGTGAAGCTCTAGTATGTTGTAGTGGACGAACAAATATTTGATGTGATTACTAAGCCATTAGCCAAAGTGAAGTTTAAGTACTTCCAGGAGAAGATTGGTGTTCTCCAGATAGAGGTTCCTTCCAAGGGGAAGTGATAAGTCTGTGTTCCTTTCTGACATGGTGGTAGGATTGGTTCCTCCAATGGTCAGATGTAAGTGTTGTGTCCTTTTGACATGGCACATGGTTAGATATAAGTGCTGATGATACATCCAGTATGAAAAAGGACTGGCTTTGTGATGATACATCCAATATGAAAAAGGACTGGCTCTGTGATGATACATCGAGTATGAAAAAGGACTGGCTCTATGATGATACATCGGTATGAAAAGGACTGGCTTTGTGATGATACCTCTAGTATTAAAAAGGATTGGCTCTATGATGATACATCCAGTATGAAAAAGGACTGGCTCTGTCATGATACATCCAGTATGAAAAAGGACTGGCTTTGTGATGATACATCAAATATGAAAAAGTATTGGCTCTCTAATGATACATCCAGTATGGAAAATGACTGGCTCTGTGAAGCTACACCCAGCCTGAAAAAGGGTTATCTCTGTAGAGTACTACACCCAGTATGAAAAATTACTAGCTCTGTAGAATTACATCCAGCATGAAAAAGGGATGGCTCTGTCGATGAAGACCTACATGGAGGCTAGGCCTACAATCAACATGAAAAAGGTTTGGCTCTGTAGAACTTCCTGTGATGAGTAGAACTAAGAGTTAGCACCATTTGTTTGAGATAGCGGAAGTAGTGATGATCCATCTTTGATGATGATCCATCTTTGATGATGATCCAAATTTGATGATAATCCAGTGATGATCCCGTGATGAAGACTTGTGGTGCTGAATTTTGTCGAGAGAATACTTTCCTAGTTAAGAGGGAATGTTGATGTACTTGTAACTTTGGAATGTATTCACTTATGTATTTCATATATTGTATTTGATCAGTCCTCGATGTTCCTATCGGGAGAATCATTAATGTAAGAAATTCATGTAAAGTCATAGAGGTTAACCCTCCTTGTTGATTAGGGAGAAAAGTCCCTGTAGTTGTGGGGCACTAGGGTTATTAGAATCTCCTAGAGAAGTCAGACCTAGTGAGTTAATGTCAAGTCAGAAACTAGTATAAATAGAGAGTGATCCTCTCTGTTTTAGAACACAAAATCACACTCAATTGTAGCGGATGAGTGAGAGAGAGAAGAAACTAGGATAAGAGAGAGAGAGACAAATTTTGTTGGGAGATCGTATTTGCATCTTTGGTTTTACTTTTGGTGCTCGTTCTATCTCTGAGGAAGTTGTGGGGTTTTCTCCTTTATGGTTTCCTCAAGGAAAATATTTGTGTCCATTGTCTCTTGCGATTGATTGTTGTGCTTGTTATTCTCTCAGATAAGATCCTAAGATCATATTTCTTAAAAGATAAAAGTATAATAGAAAATGAATGCGAGGGAGCAATAACTAGGTCAACAGTTGGGGTTATTCGGTAGCTAGAGCTAGCTCCAATTTATTTTGTTTATTTAGTTAATTAAGAAGAATATTCAGACCCATAGCCCATAACACCCCTTCCAACAGCTTGATAGCTAGATAAAAAAACCAATACCAAGACCCGGTTGAAGAAGCAACAACATACAATAGTCAAGGAGAAGGCACAAAAAAAGGGAGACTTCAATGCCCCAACTCTAGCCTCTTGCTTGGATCACAAGATACAAAATGAAGCAGTAAGAATTATGTTATTTTTTTTATATACGTAATTATACAAAAAGAAGCTTCTCAACTTCCTCATAACTCGATTGGTTGGCTCTTGTTTGGGGAAGCGACATACTTACCTACTCGTCAATAAAGAAATCACTCAATACTCCCTCGGTGGGTTGGAAAAAGGAAAAAGGTTGATTCCTTCTTGCATCTATTGTACTTGGTTGGGATTATCTCTATTGGGCTTGTCTAATGGCTTCTGGCTAATGGATCGTTTTTACCCTCCCAACCTGTTCATGGCTCTTTAGGTAAGACTCATGCATCCAACTCCTATAAATCAAACAATCAATTGGAATCTGGTCCTCAAATTGACTGGACTATGTTTCTCCTCAACTAGTGAATCAACGTAAGTAACAAGGAGCATGCTTTATATTGACTGGTTGACTTACTAGATCTCCTTTATACTAGCCCTCGTTTGAGCATCTTTAGTAGTCCCATGGCTTCTCTCTAGATAGGATCCAATGCCTATATCACCCTGGAGGGTAGCCAACAGACCTATGAACACTTCCCTCCTCCCCGTACTTATTGTTCTATCCTAGGTATCCAACTCTTAAGAACTAAGAAAGTAAAATATAACCTTTACTCTCTTCCTATGAAAATATAGTGAATACTTTACCATATGTGAATTTCATATCTAAGTTTACCTTCAATAGTAAGTCAGTAAGTTCCCAGGAGGTTCATTGCTAGCCGGTTATCCAAAATCCAATGTATCATCCACATAAGATGAATAAATAATACATTACTAATAGATATAGAAGATATTTCCATATATACGTTTCACTTTCCATGGTATGACTAATGAAAGACCTAGACAGTCTACCACTTCATAAGCTTTAAAGTAATAGCTTCCAAGTATCTTAGTCTCCTTAATCCAAGTTGAAATTTCCGCATCGATATGTCCTCGCCCTTTCTATGGTATTTAGATCCCTTTTGTCCTCGGTTGGGTGAAAATAGATAATAAGCATTCAATTTTTTCTTTCTTTAAATCACATGGATGCAATGGCCATGTAAACTCAATTTATAGAAGAAGACTGAAAGGATAGGAAGATATTGGATTCGCATCTAACTAATTCCCCAACCAACTAATCCACCGAGCCCAACCAAAACCATTTCAGTAGCAAGAAACCATAGTTCATACGACCTGATGATTTTTCTTTGCTCCCAGGTAAGCGACAAATTTATGAATTTAGTAAGGGTGGTTTCTCTTTCTGGAAAGGTTCATTTAATCCCTTTCCTTTACTTCTCAATCCTACCTCTAAATCTCTCGTCTTCTACGTAGGTATGAGATATGCCTTCTCTTTTGTTAACCTCCATGCTAGTCTGAATCTCTTTGTCTAGCTTGCTCCCTGAAAGGATTCTCTGCTCTTACCTCCTTGCGAGTTCACCAAGTCCCACTCTTAGAGTAATGGCCCTAAAGGCCACGTTATTATCAATATCGTATATGCAGTTATCGTAAAATATTTTGTTTAAAAGGTAGGTTTTTTTTTCTATCTCGATCAAAAGGTTGGATAATGCTTTGAGAACCGAGCATTAGTATCTAGTTTATCTTTTGACAATTTGTTCCGTCATTGGATTAACTCTGTGGTTCACC
Source organism: Pseudotsuga menziesii (assembly GCA_001517045.1). Classification (NCBI taxonomy): domain Eukaryota; kingdom Viridiplantae; phylum Streptophyta; class Pinopsida; order Pinales; family Pinaceae; genus Pseudotsuga; species Pseudotsuga menziesii. The sequence goes on along the minus strand of LPNX010529149.1, from coordinate 540,912 downwards.
TATATTTAGCCTGATTGCAATGTGGGTTGCTCAAATTCTATTCTGGTCTCAATTGTGGATGGGCGTTCATCTCTTGCCCTTTCCTGTGACCATTTTTTAATAGATACCCTATTCTTCTTGAACTATTTCTAAAGAACTCTGTCCCCAGAATTTTCTTGCATGTGGATTTGACTGAAATCGGGCATTTGCTAAGAGGGAAAGGTAAAAAAGGGGAACTCAATAAGTGTGGGGCATTACTAAGTGGGGTAAGTAAAGGATACAATGGGTGGATAGCATGCCTACCTTACAAAGTATTACTATTTGAAGCAAGACATCCATTACTAAGGAGGTAAATATAAGTGGGTAAATGGAATAGGTGGATCAAATGATTTGGTAGTAGGTGTGGAGCTAAAGGTGGGTAGGTCTTCTATTTATTCCTATTCCTAGGTCGTTGGTTCTAATTAATGAAGAGTATAGGCCGATGGGAACAATAGTTAATAATGTTACCCATAATAATTTCTAACGGAGGGTAGTAGGGTAAAGAGGGTCAATTTAATATCCTATCTAGTTCCTACTTTGAAAAAGAGTTTCTCATAAATGATGTGGATAGTAGTAAAGGTATATAGTGGAGCACCCGCCAGACCAAATATATAGTTGGTAACATACCATGCATCCTCCTCATTTATCTCTTTCAATGCATTATTCTAGATTAAAGCGTCGAGTTTGACCACCTCTATGAAAACTTATGAAATAGTGGATTCGAAACAAGCATTCACATTGGTCTGCTATCCACCCACCTACCCCACCTCACGCATCTTACTCGAAATGGAGCTTGAGCAAATAAAACTATTGTTGAACCTCATTTTTATATCATTTTTGGCATTCAAATTATGCATTGAAATACATGTTTTGTTATGTTTTTGCATAATTTATGTCATGCAAATCATTATTCAGCAAAAGGTAAGAACAAATTTAATGTTTATCCAAATTTGGTTATTAATATCATTTTTATGATTTTATGAACTCAAATCTATATTATTTAAATCGTATTCGATATATTAATTAATATGTGTATTCATTTGCAGGTTATGTAGTATGTTTGGGTGAATTTATAAACAAAATGCATTCAGCTTACCATTTAGCCTTATCTACGCAATCGGTGTCCAACTCATCATGTAGCTCGTTGTACAGCTTCCCATCTAGCTTGTTAATCAGGTTATGTGTTGTTAACATCCATTATAAGGAATTAAACATTGAAGAAGTCTGTAAACCATTCTTTTGACCACGTTCCTAGGTGATAGCATAATCAACAATCTAGAAGAATCGTCGATGCATTGATTTCACCATCCTGTTTTCACTGCTCATGCATTCAAAGGAGGGGACATTCTAGAAGATTGTCATTGTCACGATGCTGTTTCTTATTACCACGGCACTAGCCCATGCATTCAATTGAAGAAGCGCCCTCATTCTAGAAACCTATCATGTGTGCTCTTCCCTATTCACCACCATGCCATGTTCATGCTTAAGATGCCACGATCACATTGAAGGAGGTAGATGCTCATGCACTGGCCTATGAACAATTATTGCTTTTTATGATTGACTACATTTAGAAGAGTAGTCGACCACTAAAGGGTTTACTTTTTCAATCTCTTGAAAATAGTGTGTATATAAACACCTCCACGCAAAGAGATAGGGGATTAATAAATCCATTAGGTAGATAGTTAGTATGTTTTGAGAGAAGAATATTGTAACTATGTTTTTTCTTTTTAATAAAAAGTCTATGCCTTGATGTTTATGATTGTGTGTGAAATCGTTCTCCAGGAACTACCCATGATTGCTGAGAAGGCCCCTCGACAATTCATGGTTTCTATTTGTGTATGAGTTTTTGCTATCTCTTCCTCATAGATAAGTAGTTTTCTTTAATGTGTTTATATTTGTTTTTCTATTCTCTGTAACATGTATCTGTCATAGTTAATATAATTCACACTGTGTTGTTAATGTAGTTCTCATTTATAGAATTAAAATGACCGGCCACATACAGCTTATTTTCAGTTTCCTCTTAGCTTTCCTTTCAAGTTAGTGCTTAATATTATGTCAGTCTTAGGTATAATTTATAGTTAGAGATTAGTTTTGCTGCTTTTTGTCTAAACTGTAAATTAGTTCAGCTATGTTTCAATTTGTTTTATTTTATAATAGAAACAATCTCTTCATACCCATAGATTAGTAATCCCTTTTGATTATCTCAATTAATTAAATTTAAATTATGTCCTTTATGCATTTTGTTTTCATATGCACAAAATCAGCTGATAATTAAATCATTTAGTTTTGTTTTTATTATTCTCTGTATACAACCTCTCATTTGGACTATGTGTTTGGACTGTCATTCGGATCTTCCTTCCAGACTGTTGTCCAGCTTTCCATCCGACCTTTAATGTTCTTAGTTTATTTTTTAAAACTGTTTTCAGTTTTATTTCTTTGGTTTTTTTAATTCTCTTATGTTTTTTTAATTAGGTAATAGTTACATCAGCCTCTAGGACCTTAGGTTAGATTATTTTAAAGTACTTATTAAAATCCCTTTTTGTATTTCTTTTCAAACAAATCGTGTTTTTGAATTATGATTTGATTTGCTTCTTTTGTCTTTGATTTCCTCATTTATCATCGTTGTAATATTTGATAATTGTATCTTTGGTTTAGTTTAATTCACCATTGTTTATATTGAACTTAGGGTTAGACATGTTAATTTCTAGAAAATACACCAATACTTTGTAGATTGATACTAGCATAGGGTTTATTTCTTGAATTGTATGTTTACTGGAAATGCTTATAGGTTAGAGAATTAGATAAGTCTTCTTAATTAAGTTTTATTTATTAAGTTTCCTACTTTATTCTTTATTTATTTTTTATTCATAAATTAGACCTTTCTTAGTTTCTGAAGTTGTTTATGAAAGTTTTCCCATTTCTAGATTAAGAAGAAGAAGAGTTAATTAATGAGTAGTATGATATTATCCTAGTATGATGTTTTGCTTTAACCACATTATAAATTTAAATTTTTAGGAGTTTGACTCGGTTTTTCATTTTGAAAGATTCTTCACTCTTTTGTTTATTAAAGTATTTCGACAACACCCTAGGAGCCCCTCTACCTTCGCATATATTTTGTAGCAACTCTAAGCCTATGAACCTCGGTCAATAATCAAATATTAGGTGTATTTAAGATAGCAGAACACACCCAACATTTTGGCGTCGTTGCCGGGGAGTTGTTCTGTAAGGTAGAAAAAATAAAATTTGCTTATGAAGTTTAGTGATAGGTTGGTGGTGGGGGAGCGGTAAGACGAGAGGTAAGAACCTGCGCATCTGTTATAACAGGCGCCCCCCAAACCCAGTAGTATCAGTAGTCTAGGTTTTCCTTTAGTTTATTTTTTCATGAATAGAGTCTATATAGATAAGGATATATAGGTTGCCTTTACGTTACATAGCAAGGGCAAGGGGAAACAGTAAGATGCAAAGACGACTTCACTATGGAATTTCCATAGTGTGATATCCTGACACATCCACTCTAGTGGATCTCCCAAAAGCCTTGTTGTTCCTTTTTCGCACAAGTATGTTTACTTTATGCAAAGTTTGATTTATTTCTCTTAAGCATATGTTTTTTTCTTTTCGCAGATATAGATAGTTTACTTTTTCATAAGTTCAATTTGATGTACGGTTGTCTTTAGGTAATTTAATTTCATACAATTTACTCGTATGCGAGTGTAGGACTTATTTCACAATTAAATCACTTAGTGGTTTTGTAAGAACCACCCACCCTATGAACTAAACTGATAGGAACATTTGAAAGAGAAACCCCAATATAATATATGAATAGTTACTTATGTCATGGGAAGATATGGTAGGAAAGAAGGATGAAGAAGTGGTTACCTTTGAATTCCCTATTAGAGATCCAGGAGGAGTGGCATAAATACAGTACGCTCCCCCATCCATTTTTCCAAATTTTAATAGACTAGAGAATGAAGACCCTATTGAATTTTTATTTCAATTGGAAATACTCTATAGAGCATATAATGTTCAAAATTTGATTTTTTTCCCTCTTACTTTGAAAGGAGCAGCTCTCTGATGGTTCAAGAGCCTAGGTGGGAATTGCATTCAAACTTGGGAAGACATGAAACATATGTTCTTGAAAAGATACCAACGTTATTGCAGGGTCAATGAGGACATCTTTGAAATAACACACGGACAAGAAGAAACTTTGGAAAATACTTTTACTTAAAGACATAAAAAGTGAATATTTAGAAACTTTATGTTTGATGGGAACATGTGACGTATTTCAGTTATCATATGATAATTTTTGTGAATTATGTAGAAGGTATTCAAGAGGAAAATTCAAGATTAGCAAGAATATACCCTCTTCTCAGCCTCATCTTAACCCATTTCAACCTTGTTCACAAAGCCTTTATGTCCCATCTGATGATCATAGGGATACTCTCTCTTATGATGCAACACTTCCCGTTCTACAAGATTTTCAACAATATCCCATTTTCCAGGAAAGATCGACCATACAAGCTAGTCAATTACATCTGCCACAATCACCTTCTCATAAACCTCCTCTATGCCTTATGCACATTCCTGTTCAATCCAGTCCACATTCTAACAATAATAAAGCAGTACAATATGGTTACAGTGTTGAACTACATCATTTACCCACCTCACCTACCTCACCAACATTATTGCAAGAAATTCATACGAGATTTGGAGAGGTTATAGATAAAGGAATTGTAAAGACTACGAAAGAAATTGAAGTTTCTACTTGGCCTTTTCCAAAAGAATACAAGATCAATCGGGAATTCCTCTCATTCGATGAGGGAGGGACATTAGAACCTGGATATTCCTCGTCACCAAACTTAGATTATTTATACATCCTAGAGTTCAATGAAAGATCTCATGACATAAAAAATAGTAAGAAAACATAGAAGACATAAGTCACATTGAAATATGGTTCCAAGAGGAAACCAAACCACGGTACCATCCTCTTCTTCAATGTTTATTGCTGCTAAATCAAACAGCTCGATTGATTCTTCATATCCCGGTAATCATTGTAATATTTTTCTTATATGTGGATAAAGGTATATTTCTAATTTTGCTTCGAGCATGGTTACATTGGAAGAATTCATATACTTGAATTGTTTTCTTTCTTTTTAGTAGAATAGGATATTATGTAAATACATTTTTTTTGTGTTTTATTAAATAAATAAGAGTTACTATAGGTGACTCTTTTTCTTTCCATAATGTTATACATGTTTTTATAAATAAATATGAATCATCTAACAAGTGGTTTTGCAGTTTGATTGTAAGAATTTTATCTATACGCAACTCCTGGAGTATGAACTTAAAGACAATTTATGATCGTAAGATATCTTAAACCTTTCTTAAAAAATTGCAGCTTATAGTGATAATTAAAAACAATTATGTGTACATCTTTCTTAACCGTTCCTTTTATGATTCAGATAAATTTTGGTATTTTGATTTAGACATGTATATTTCTTATTTTCTATTTTAAATAGTTGCGTGATAAGAATTACTCTCATTATTCTCTTTTTCGAATCTCACCTTATACCTATAGGTTACTAGTTTATCCTATACTTGTTATCAAAAATTGTCTTTTAAAATGACTATGTGTGATAACTCAATAGTAGGTGGAATCTTTGCCTGTGGGGAACATTATTTATCTTTCACTAAGAAGAAGGATTGTAGGTTCAAAGAACAACTTTAAGTTATTCTCTATTGACATGATTTATGATTAAGGCTAGTTTGAAAAGTATTTGTAAGCCTATTTTTGCAAAATTGAATTATGTGTTTTAGCAGAACTTAGCACGCTTTGGTACCAATCGGCTTCCATATACTTAATATCATTATACAAGGAAAACCCGTCGGGGTACTGAATAGGCTTGCTGGCAGCGGGTCAATGCTAAGTAAAAACTTGAAACAAGGAAGCTCGATATATGTAAGTAAACCCGTCGAGGTACTGAACAAGCCTGTTGGCAGCGGGACTATGCTTGCATGGTACCAAGATAAACCCATCAAGGTATTGAACAAGCCTACTAGAAGCAGGGAAATATCGGGTAAAAGAGATCTGGTTAATGCACTACTATGCACATGATTCGAAGAATAATGATAAATATGAAGAAAAAATTTCAAATTTTATTTTAAGGCCTATTGTTTTTAATGTCATTTGAGAATCGTTGTGAGTTGGGATCGGACCTAGCCATCTAATTCAAGAAATACCTAGGATGTCATTATCCTAGAAATGGGACCCATAGCTATAAAATCTCACACACTCCGAGGTAAACTCAAAATACCTTATGATGACAAAATATATTTAAAATAAGGCACGAATGCCTAGCTTTTCCTCTGTCATGTTTTCAGTTCTCTTATCAACATTTAAGTGGTTTTTCCAAGCACTGTTATATTTTTCATGAATATACATATCTGAATCATTTCCATTTACTAGTTAGTTTTTCTTTTAACACAATAATAAAACAACATGATAGCACTCTTTTTATATGGAACAATTGAATCTTCTTTCTCATGGCTTGAGGACATGACATACCTTTGGTTTGGGGGGGGGGATTAGGAAAAATTAGACTGTTTTTATTTTCATTATTTATGACAGATCTATTTTTTGT
>LPNX010529149.1:509382-531565 GCA_001517045.1 Pseudotsuga menziesii | reverse complement strand
TAGGGTTTATTTCTTGAATTGTATGTTTACTGAAAATGCTTATAGGTTAGAGAATTAGAGAAGTCTTCTTAATTAAGTTTTCTACTTGCTTCTTTATTTATTTATTTTACTTATTCATAAATTAGACCTTTCTCAGTTTCCGAAGTTGTTTATGAAAGTTTTCCCATTCTTAGATTAAGAAGAAGAAGAGTTAATTAATGAGCAGTCTGATATTATCCTAGTATGATGTTTTGCTTTAACCACATTAATAATTAAATTTTTAGGATTTTGACTCGGTTTTTCATTTTCAAATATTTTTCAATCTTTTGTTTATTAAAGTATTTCTACAACGCCCTAGGAACCCCTCTACCTTCGCATATACTTTGTAGAAACTCTAAGCCTACCAACCCCGATCGATAATTAAATATTAGGTGTATTTAAGATAGTAGAACACACCCAACAACTACCCAACTAAGAATTTTCTATTTATACTTAGGCTAGCACCTGCAATGTTATTGTTTTCCCAAATCCACCAGCTGGATAAGCATGCAAGAAGTTTGGCTCTCTCCCTCCAATCAGAGCAATTTTTTCTATGCAGATAAGGCATATCTATATAAATTTGTCTATGTGGATAGAGCAGCAATAAGAATTCCCACTTACCACTATATAAAAGGTGCTAAAAACGGAATTGGGGGACTCCCAATCATAGAAGACGTTTTCACTCGGTCCCACCTATAATTCAGATAGATGGGATAGATAAATAGTTGGGCTCAGAAAGGAAGTTGCTTCTAGTCCTTCACATCCAACTGAAGCACGGAAATTAGTACGCTGAACGTTGGGCTAACCCAAAGCAATTTATAAACTACCAGTTAATATGTATATAATAGCTTATAAACTAAATGTGAAATTAATAGGGACTATACAATAAGTATAATTGATAGAAAATGCAATTTATTACTCAAAACATTTGAAAGGAGCTTTAATATAATAATAGAAAGTAAATTTAGAATATATAGTTGCACTTTTATATATAATAAGGAAAAGCTAGTGTGATTCAAATTTCGAATATTAGTTACGGCCCCTTCCTATCTAGCTCTCGATCTTAAAATGCCTAACTTTCGATCCCCATCCAGCTCCAAGGACATACTATAACCTATTCCTCTCATCTCATTCTTCTTGTAGCCATGGGTCCTAAATTATATACATTCCCTTACATTATAATCACCACATTATTATAGTAGGAAAAGCAGGAATAGTAGAGGTCGATTAAATCTCACTCCTCTAACTACTAAACTCCTAAAATAAGATGAAAAGGAAGGATGGCTTGTGGTTGATGGCTTTCTCTTATGTAGAAGGGCAAGGAATTCAAACATACTTTAAGTTCTGAATAGAGGGGTTAATGTTTCCAAGGAAGGCGACAAGGAAGGGAACACGACCATTTCTTTAAGCCTTTTATATTAGGTAAGGCCCACCTTTACTTCGTAAGCTCTTACAAAGATAACTTGAATTAAGATTATACCATAGCTATACCTTTTGATGCCTATGAACAACTTTTTATAGCCTTCCATGCCTACCTTTTTTGTCCCAGGGGAGAGCATTTTGAATAGTCTGTCCCAGGAGCATTGTGAGAAGAGGTCTTCACAGAACCAAGCATTGTGAAAATAGGATCTCCTAGGGGCATAGTTCCAATAATAGTGAACCCTAGCAGGGGATGGTTAGAAACAGTTAGTTCCCTAATAAGGATGGTGATCCACGAGTGAGTACCTGGGGAAGAAGGTTTGACACGGAGATTTATTATAAGTAGGGCGGCCCTAACTATTCGAATTGATTAATGATTGGTCGGTCCTACATCAACAATGCTTTACTCAATAATGAACGATTACCAACTCTATATTTATCACAAGATTTAATCTTGGATGGAAGAAATAGTACTAGCTTAGTCATCTATATATAGAATTATAACCGGGAGGGAGCAGATTGAGGAGGATCTTACTTAGCCAACCTTTTCCCTTTGGTAATTTTTAGTAATCTAGGGGTTCAGATAGGTTCTTTATTTCTTTATTCCATAACTCAACTCACTCACATTGAATCAATTCAACATCCAACATATCTCCGTTCGAGTAAAGCATGAATTCGAGGTGCTCGTCGAAGAAGTTTAGCAATACATTAGGTATGGGTAGGACTTTATTTCCATTATCTCCAGCTAATTTTATACCGGATAAAAGCGCTTTTGGAGCATAATGTAGATGCTATTATTACTAAGGATCATGTAACTCTGCATTATTTATCCAATGCACCCCTCTCCCTACTATGAATTAATTACAGGGAAATACCTAGACCAAGGAATCGCTGTTAGAAATAGGGCAAGCATTCGAGAACGAAAACTACTAATGTGAAAAACTACCTAATAATGACACTATTGTTCCTTATATTCTAAGCGATTGATATCCTAAAAAAAGTTTCGAATACATGAATAATAGACTCAAGCTATTAATTGGGTTTTCGAGGGCTTGCTTTAAGCTCACCCACCCTTTCTATATAATGGATCGAGCTACTTGGCACTAATAACTTAATCTCTTATTAGAAAATCATGAATAAGTAAACAAATAAGCTGAGCCTAGTGCCTATTTCTTAATATTTAAGAGTATGGACCACCCTTTTATTCATAAAGGGGAGCTAGTTATCCCATCTTAAATAATAGAAATGGGGATTGGATAATTCAATTTATATCTCTCATTATTTTTTTGTAATCGAGGTTGCGGAGGCTAACTATATCCGCTTAAATAACAAGAGCCACGAGGTGGAAATGTCCCCGACATTGCTACTTGTTGCAACATCATTTAGAGTTAATTCTTGAATGTGATGGTTAGTTGCAAGAGCATTTAGAGCTAATTATTGAATGTGATAGTTAGTGATGTTTGGGTGGTTGAAGTTTTTTATAAGATTATATTGTGGTATTTAATATTTGGATATTTTTTATGAGTAGGATTGTGAATAATTTGGTATTAGTGATGTTGGGGTGATTGAAGTTTTTTATAAGATTATATTGTGTTGTGGTATTTACTATTTGGATATTTTTTATGAGTAGGATAAGATGTTAGAATTGTAAATAATCTTAGGAGCGATGTTAATTTTGATATAATTTTGTATGAATATTAAAATTAAAATTATGTTTAAATTAAAGTCCCAGATGTATTAATTTGCATGCAAAAAAATCACACAAATTTAGGATTAATAACTTTGAAGTCATAAACTTAAATGCTAATCAACACCACAAATTTCTCTTGAAATTTGTTTTATGTGAAGGATAAAAATTATATAAAATATCTATTTCATTTTTCACATAATGAGGTGGGGTTAGAGTTGGATCATAATATAAGGAGGAGAATGGATGAGTTAACCTACTACAAGTGCATGAAAGCTAATTAAAAATTTATGCATGGATATTCCATTATTCATAAAAGGTGGACTTAAAATATGAAACGTAAAAGGTTAATGAGATCCATAACATTTGAGAAAGCCATGTATCAATAACTTTATAAAAATCCTTTTATGGATCATGGTTTATGTTAACTTGTCATTCTTTTTGTGCAGGAATATTTACGTGAAAGGAAAAAGAAAATTACACAACACCGATGGTTTTTGCAGTCCATAAATCTCTTGATATGCGTTCATGATTGATAAAACTGGATCTCGACCATGAATCTAGTGTTAAACAGATATTCTCTCCTTTATTATACGGAACAAGTTCAACCTAAAAGTAGAGTTTGATTGGATTTCATTTTTCACATAATGAGGCGAGGTTAGAGTTGGATCATAATATAAGGAGGAGAATGGATGAGTTAACCTACTACAAGTGCATGAAAGCTAATTAAAAATTTATGCATGGATATTCCATTATTCATAAAAGGTACTACAACTGCATGAAAGCTAATTAAAAATTTATGCATGGATATTCCATTATTCATAAAAGGTGGACTTAAAATATGAAACGTAAAAGGTTAATGAGATCCATAACATTTGAGAAAGCCATGTATCAATAACTTTATAAAAATCCTTTTATGGATCATGGTTTATGTTAATGTGTCATTTTTTTGTGTGCAGGAATATTTACGCGAAAGGAAAAAGAACATTACATGACACCAATGGTTTTTGAAGTCCATAAATCTCTTGATATGCCTTCATGATTGATCACATCGGCTCTCAACCATGAATCCAGTGTTAAAAGGATATTCTCTCCTTTATTATACAAAACAAGTTCAACCTACAAGTAGAGTTTGACTGGATTCGAAATTCAATGCAAAAATTTAATAATAATTAAAAATTACTAGGTCTCCAACCGTCTAGCTTTATTCAGATTCTTATTCATACTATATAAGCCTAAACCCTACATAAATATTGATGCCTCGAGATTGTCGGGAGTTTGAAATGATGGTTGCTGGATTGCTTGGATCTTGTTCCTCTGCTGATAATCACCTGTCCAACAAATTGGAATCGATCACCCCCTCTTCGATCCAATACCGTGGTCTGTTCGACTCTTTCATACACTTTCCCTACATTAAAAATGCCTCAGGCCGTCACCAAATTCGCAACAAATGTTGGCGAAGAGGCCTCGCAGTGGAGGCGAAGGATATATTCATCAATGAGAAGAGGGAGAAACATGTACCCATAAGTGGGAAGCGCACGAATTTGAAGAAAATTATGATCTTGGGTGTCGGACCCATTGTCATAGGCCAAGCCTGTGAGTTTGATTGCTCTGGAACTCAGGCATGCAAGGCCCTGAAGGAAGAAGGGTATGAGGTCATTCTCATTAACTCTAATCCTGCCACTATCATGACCGATCCAAATTTGGCTGGCAGGACATATATTACCCCCATGACCCCATAATTACTAGAGCAAGTCCTAGAGAAGGAGAGGCCCGATGTGCTCCTGCCAACTATGGGGGGGAAAACTTCACTAAATCTAGCGGTGGCTTTGGCGGAACGAGGAGCCTTGGAGAAGTATGGCGAGGAACTGATAGTATTTTGTAGTTACGTATATTTTTTTGAAGTGATGCATTCGTCTCTCTCATCATCAATTGGAGTATATTACCAATTGCATTGTTGTTGCATATGTTGAAACCTTCCTGCAACTTGGAGAATTGCATTAAAGCTACTACCACCGAAATAACAATGGGGATTTTTTTTAATAGAAACAACAAAATTTCCTTAAGTAAAGAGAAGCAAAGTTTAGGGCTGAGAAACGTGAAAACTTCAAGGGATTAAGAGGTGTCCAACCTGCAAGTGATATGAAACCGCTGGCCTTCACCTGTGTTAAGCAAATAGAACAGGGAACCGCCACAAATTCGGTACACATCTCCAATTTTCAGGGTTTTCTCGATGAAATCCCTGTTACGAACCCATCCAACTTTTTCCTAACCTGACAAAACAAACAAAGAAACATACAAAAATCAGATACTAGTTAACTAGCAAACTGAATCATTTGGGATAACTAACAAACCAAATACATTTGAGTACATAGAACACCATCTCAGAATCGATATACCTAGGAACAAAAAATGACTTGGGCTCCATGCTAATGAAGACTATTTGAAGATCATGAGGCAGTTTCATTGCATCTTCTTCGGGCTTTGCAGCCTAACTTGTTTCTATCTTCAATATTTTGCTGGATTTCTCCAGCAACAATATGTCTTCCCTCTCTTTTGTTCATGCTCTTCCTCTTCACTGTACTCTGCAAACCCACTTTCCCCTCGAAAAGTTAAGGCAGCTATGACTAGTAAAAGAAGCAAAATTGCATGTCATTTTCAAGTTGTGGTTGATAGATTTAATCCAGTTCCCATCGATACACTAAATCAAGCAGATATGAGCTTCTTACATAATGAAGTGGTGGAGGGAAGGAGGACAACGCCAAGGTGGATTTGGTACACGTATATGTATGGAGAAAGACACTTGGTGTCCATGCACGGCAAGGAGGATGATAGAGGTTTGAATTTAGGGTTTTTCATTGACACTAAGGCCTCTAGTGCTGGACTTATCTTCGTCTATAGGTTCTAGGATCACAAAATATTAAAAAACAGGTAATAGTTATCCTCCATTATTTCTGCATTAAAATTTTGGTTGTATTAAAACTTTGTTGACGAGAGCCTGCTGCCGGGTCTTGGAGCACAAGACCCCAGAGAAACGTCACCTACACAAACCAATGAACATGCAAAAAAATAGTTTAAAAACAAATATTTAATACACCTGAAAATTAAACTATGCAAATACATTATAAAACACAAAAAAATTCTCATGTGAACCCCCAATTAATAGGGGTAAGCGATTCATATATATCCCCTTGTCAAGGAGATAATAATAAATAGGGGAATGAAACTGGGAACATCTAATCTTTAGGTGAGGTTATAAAAATGGAAGGGAGAGCGGAGGAGCAAGGATATGTATAGGAGGTAGGAACTGCTCCAGGGTTTAAACCTGTTTCTTTTGACCCATGCTGATTAAAAGAAAGGGGAGACATGGCTTAAATTTTTTCACATAAAAAATTCTCAAATAAACATCGGACTGATCGAAGTTACCAATGGTTTACAATACCTGGGCTTAGCTTGGGCATTCCTATCTGGTACCTTTTTCAACATATAAAGTTATGAGCCAGTAGCTTAATGAATGCATGGTAATATGATTAATGCGATAGGCTCTATTAGTGAATTCCATTAAGCAGTAGGTTTAGAAAGCAGGCTTAGTCCAGGACTCTTTAGTTATCCTGGTTAAGCTCGTTATTTTACTTGTAATGCAACAAGAGTATAATCTTTCTCGAATTACCCGTACGTGATTAATTGTGTCCTAGTGTATTAAGCTGACGCATTCAGCTGAGGTAATATTACAAGTGGTTATAAACTACAGCTTATCTCTACTCTAATTGAATTGATTATGGTTTAAATCCATAGACATAAAACATTGAAACATTGATGTTGTATACGATCTTGAGTAAAAGCAATGATATATGGGTAACTTAATCCATGCTTCTTACTAATTGCTCGTTACGCAAGTTTATCTAAAACGTGGTTATCATTACGGTTAACCGCCTGGTATATACTTTGCCAATTATGTAAGCGTGATAAATGTGGTATGGTGTTCAAGCTAGTAATACAACCCTAACATGACGAGGGGTTTACTACTACCACAGCGTAATTAGTGAACGCTACTTAGCCTGTCTCTTCAAGGGAAAATGTCGTTTACTATTCTTTGTATTATGCAAATACTAATTACTTGACTAGCTCGTATCATGAATCTTACCTAGTATGTGATAAACAATAGAGAAATGTTTAACCTCTACTAAGGCTGTACGGTGAATAAGCTGGACTATCCATACCAGACTCGTGACGTGTACATATTCCAGTTTAACTAGGGAAAGAGTGAGCATGTGGTTTATTACTCAGTTATACTTCTTACTATTGAATAAGAGTTATGAATAATGTAGGGTCAAGTATAAAAGAAAATCTACAAACGAATAAATGTTGATTGATGACATAAACTTTATATTGGTGATGGCTACGGAAATGAATATTATGGCATATTGAGGACAACTTCAAAGTGATTATGGGGTTGATGTTTTAGTAAGGGGAAACATTTAAAAATATACTTGTGAAATGTAACCATTGTCTTCTGCTAATTGAAGTTACAAATAACATGAGATTTGATTTATCATATCCAAAATGTATAAATTCTGAGTTATATTTTTACTCTTATATTTTTAATTAATAAAAAGTTAAATCGTTAAAAAATTAAACTACATGTGTAATGAATTTTTTTTTATCTTAATAATTAAATTTTAAAATAATTTATGATATAAATCTTTAAAAATTAAAAATTATAAATATGTTCAAGATGTACAATTCCATGTAAATAGAACTCCCAATATCAAAAACAAAATGATTGAACAACCAAACATATTACCCATTACACATGCTAAGATGTACGCACCATTGCCCATTGTAAGTGGGATATATCCCATCTCCATCATTATGATGTTTAACGAACAAAGATTCCATGTTTATCTCATGTTCACATTTTGGCATACATAGTTCTTCCAATGTAAAATATAGCCCATCCTTTAAACCCAATATTTGTTTTAATTCCATTGTATTCACAACTTTGTTGGATTGGATTGGATTGTGAATGGAAGAAGTGATCATGGAATTTGATATCTGATATTTTAATGTTTTGATGTATATTGGTGATGTGGATTATTTGCATAATAAAATGAGGGAATAAATAAAAAATATAAATAGATGCATAAATATGAGAATGCAATTTTACATAATGATTATTTATTATGATATATTTTTTTGGTTGTATTGTATTGAAGTTTAAAATACCCAATGTTTTAGGTGGACACTTCATTCAATGTTAGAAATAGCGACTCGACGACAGGATCCACCATAGGCCTAGGCTAACCAACCGAGGTTATGAAGGCCAAACCAAATCCCATCTACTGCGAATTATACTAGGCACTCTTCATGAAATAAAAGACGGACCCTAATAAATTTCATTCATTCTACAAGAAGACAACAACCGAACATCATAGAATACAAATCAGAATGGAGAGACCAATCACAGGAGCATTAGGTGAAGAAACCAATGGCTTCAACTACAAGCTATGGATACTACTCGTTCCCAGCCTCCCCTAGTATTAGGATTATTTTATTCTATCACTCGCCTTGTTCATCAACTATACCTATTACAATACATATTATTCTGAAACGGCTATTCATTATGCTCATCACTTGGAAAGAACGGAAAGAACTAGGACAATTAGTCTCCCGAAGACATCAATTCAGGAAGTACGGCGGACATAAATCAATATAGTTTCTCTTGTCGAGGGGGGACTTCCTCCCTCTTGGTGGGTGGTACCATGCATCATTTCCCTAAAGATTCATTACATGTTTTACATACCAGATATTATCCATTGAGAACTAGCATCCAAATCACGAATCAAAACACTCAAGTAACAATTTGAAAAGATAACATTATCATGTTTTAAGGTTATTTGTTAGAATTTCTTTTACCCTTGGATTTAATTAGACACTTTAATTTCCTTATAGATAATCTGTATTATATATTCCCTTGTTTTCACAATTTCTGCTAAACTTCATGTTCCTTTACTTCAATCCTTACCCTATTGGTTATGTCTTTCCTACCTCTGGGATTAAAGGGGTCAAACTGTGACGAAATCATCTCACTATGGAATGCTATGCATCGTACGATGGAGTACATGGAATTAGAAGAGTAAGTAATAACCATAAGTATCTCAAGGTGAGTATGGATGCTTATGAAATATGTTTACCCCAATATCTAATTGAATGCCGAGTAGACAGAATGAATGAAAGAAGAAACTTGCTCGAACCCACACAAGCCTCGTCGGTCGGTTACAGTCTAAAAGGTTATACGACAATTAGCATGATGTATCTAGGTTCCCTTCACGTCTTTCACACCAATACATACCAGCCAGATAAGACTTTGAAATTATTGAATGAGATCTCTAAGAATTCAATGTCATATTCTATAATTCTATCCCTCTATCTCACCTATAGATAGATTGAGTTTTTCTTTTAAGCAATATGAGCCCGAAGAAAGGACCCCGACTATAGGAAGCTTGAGCCCACCTTAGACTGAAGGGTCAGCTACAAGGTTTGAATTACACATAACCATAGTTCATAAATTTCACAACATAGGAAGTAGCATCGAATAAGCAGCATCAAACGTAACCTAAAAGGTAATAAAAGGTATAAGCTAAGGTGGTAAAAGCAACGATGGTGAGAAAATAGCATGTAGAGGAAATAACAGAGGCTTATAGACTAATTGGTTGAAACATATGACTCATAATGCTGATAATGTAGGTCCAATCCTTACTTAGCCTATACCCGTTGTGTTGTTCTTTATATAGAGAGATTCCTAGGAGCTCAGTATTTGATGAGTATTGGTGTTTATAGATTCTAGGACTTTTTGAGAGACCTGGTTGCATAGTTTATAGGTTTATTAGTTATATTTGTGAGTAATGAGTGCCCTAGAGTTGAAGTGGCTTCTAACTGTGTGTGTTTAAATAATAATAGTTCATAGTTATCCTGAGCTAGTGGACCTTTAGCAAAATCGTGTATATAGTCCTAGATAAATAAAGGAGTATCCAATATTGGTATTGAAAAGGCATGCACATCTAACAAGCAAGGTTGAATGCTCTTTAAGAAAGGTACAACGCCCCTTCTCCAAGGGAATCATCCTTCAAGCAACCAATTATCTGTGTGTGCATCATCAATAATGTCATCATGCCCTCTAGGTCTCCAATGCTCCAAGGAAGTGTGCCAAATAAGCATAAAGAAAAGGTCTATCAATCCACGAGTAAGATATCTCCAATGTGTATATCCATTATGGTATAATAAAAGGTAATAAAAACACCATGTAGCTCACAAAACATGAAGCACCCCAAGCAAGGCATAAACAGTTTCAGAGTAACCCATAAAACTAACACCAACCACCTATATCCTCCTCAGTAATCCATCCTTCATTCCAAAGGGTAGCACAAAAAGGGTTTTTGATATCTGCAAGAAAGAGGAATCCTGTAGTTCTTAGCCTTTGACATGAATCCTTTGAAATCTTGTAATCATTATTTTGAGAGCCTATTCAAGGATCAACCCAAGGATAATTTTAGGGGCGAATTTTAGCCCACTGGGCTATTTTTCCATGTTTTTCTCCCAAAAAAGATTCACCATTTTGCATTTTTTGAAGCCCTGTTTCGCCCANCACCCTAAAAATCGCCAAATTATTATATAAACGATATAAAATCCTTGGAAATTAAAATATTTTTTGAAAAATATCGCCAATCATTTTATAGTTGGCTTTTTAAGAATTGATAATGTTCACCAACATTTATACACTTTTAAATAAGTATGGTTCCTTAAAATCATCCTTGGTCATCAACCCGAAGTACACTTTTCAACTATCACCCACCTTCTAGGCTATCCAATCTCCCACTAAAGAAAAGGCAGGTACCATTGCCTTCGAGATAATATAAACATTATTTCTTATTTTCTTATTTTTATGGGTGTATTATCCATTCCTCCAATGAGAGAGGCAAATGTATAAGTCTGGTAAAATACTTATGTGCTTTATACTCTTAGCTTTACTCCATTTTATTACTTACCCCTTACCCAGAAATATGATGTATATATAATGACCGGTAGGAGGTAAATAATTGCTATAAGAACACCCTTACCCATAGAAGGTCATGGCCCAGCAGAACGATTAGAACTATAATTATGAACAGGTATAGGAAATAGGGGTGGGAGTTTTCACTGGTGCACCTTGGTTGGCCTTGGACTACGGGATGTAAAGGTAAAAGCTCCAGAGGAAAGGGATATGTAAAACCCCTCCAGAAGGCCATATGAAGGTGAGTAGGCCCCAAACTATTATAAATAATTAATATGGATTCTATATATTAGGTGGACTACAACTACTCTACAGACTAAGATACAAACATGTGGGACTCACATCTATACGTTGAACTTTCCCATTTTTTTAGGTGATCTAGCACCATTCCCTAAGTACTAGGAATATCAAATTCCCCTACCATCATGTAGACAAGACCTAAAGGATAAGGGACTAGAGCTCTTCAGGTTCCTCCTATTGTTGTTCCAAGTATTCTATATCTTGACCCTAAAGTTCCAGACCTCCAGTTTCCAGGGCTATTTCAGATATTGATCGAGTTTGAAGAACATACGATATAGAGTCCTTGCCAAATATAGAAGTCCGAGGAATAATCCCCATTCCAATGAATTCAGACAACAACTTTATGAGGTTGCTAGCCGTATCGAATAGGCCAGAGGGAACTAGTAGTAGTGCCCAGTATGTGAGGTTGTAGATATCACCCATCAACATTCCCCTAACTCCTTATGCAATGCACAACCATTAAAAGTGTTTATGTACTATATAAGTCTCCTTTATTTCAAACTAACAGATCCAATAGAGGATAAGTGTAGTATCCTCCTCCCATTTCCTTGCACATAAGACACTCTTATAATGGAAATAACTCCCCTTCATAGGGAATGCCTACTATGATAATAAATATCTGAGGTAGTAGGTGGTTGGACAATATGCCAACTTATTATAATTTGAGGTTGTGGAGCAGCAATGCAACCTATTTTTTAGGGGGTTGTAAGTAGTTCATAGTCAGTGCATGTGGACTACACTAGAGATAGAATTATATATGTATTCCTTCCCAGTGGGCTTTACTACTCCTATAGTTATTCCTAGTCATTCAGCCTCCATAGGGTGGTGGTCTACAATAACAATAGAGTCAATCTATTGCAGGTCATTCATTCCCTAATGGTAGAGGGCAGGGGAACACCTTTTGTTATGGGGCGCCCTAATCTGCTGCTTTTATAAAGAGCGTAAAGTGATCAAATGTGGACATCTATACAAGATCTGCAGTAAGGAGTTAGATGGATTGCGACGAGTTACAGATAACCCCTCCAGTAAAGGCCTCCCTTCTCCCCCCTATTTCTTAAGAGATGACATTGGGAGGTACATAGCTATGCGTGGATATTGAAAGGGGATAGCTATGAAACAATAAGATACTTTTATCCCAAGTTCCCTCTGCCTGATCATCCAGGTGAAAGACCGATTGAACCCCTCTAGAAGGGCCCTCTACAATTGATTAATTGTAAGGTAGTCCCCACAAAGAAATAACTATAAAGATAAAAAAATGATTTTTCTGTAATAACTGCACTGATTTTTTTCATGTATAATTTTTTGATCTTGTTAATAAGGTCATGAAACACAAGCGTCATGGTGCACTAGTAAGTAGTGCCTGCGTTGCGTTAATGAGGCCGAAAGACATTTATTTATAGCAAAAGGTTCCCCGGAGGGTGGTAAAGGTGATGTATAGCTTATCTTCTTTCTTAAAGTTTATATATATAATAAAAAAGCCGTCCATGGGACATCATATTGAAGCCTATGCTAGTAAATTAATTTTAGGGAAATATTTTTTTATTTCATTAAAGTCGACGCAAATGTATACAACCTTGATTTTTTTATCATTAGGACTATATTGGAGACCTCCTTAGGAGTACTAACTAAGAAGAAGGGATGCACCCGTTAAGTATATCCCCACATTGTCGTTGTGCATGCCCCAATTAGAACTTATTTCCCAGGGAGGGTTCTGCTTCCTATTAACCGATGGACTATTCAGCCCCATGAACCTAGTCAATTATATATATCCGTAGATCTAATGCTCATAAGTTGTTCCCCCAAGTTGAGAACCGAGAACCACTCTAGCAAACGTCCAACGGCGGCATGTGTCGGTTCCCAACGGCCCTAGAAACCCAGATTCTGAATGCCATAAAAACCTTTGATGTTCGTTCTTCCCTCGTCGAAATGTATGATAAAATACGGGCATTAGAACCGGGATTGAACGTCCCTTGTTGCCAGAAGTAATTGAGAGAGATAGGGTGGTAATAGGTATCACCGATAGAATCAAGGTCAAGTGGAAAGTACAAGTCGATTGAACTCATCAAGTCCACACGTGTGATCTCATCTAATGGAAAATGCCAATACCTGTAGGCTAGAGCCTTTATATGTGGATTAGCCTTTTTCAATATGTTTAGAGATAGCAAATTATTAGATAGCGCTTGCTGACCTTTTCTTTCGCTCAGTATTTATATCTTCTCGTACTTGTATGTCATAAACATATTATTCACTTCGATTTAGCCGTAGAGAACAACCATCCATCCACACGCAAGTTGTAGTAGGTTGAACGTAGGAACGCCATGGTTTTCCGTATTTGCAAGGGTATTCAGATGTAGCAACCTTTTCTGTATGGGGCAGGTATATGGTCGGGCTTATTTAATTTCAGACGTTTATTTTGATCCAACAAAAAATGAAATGAAACTAAACATATAGCAATTCAAATCAGCAATAAATCCACTAAATCCACTGTCAATTTTTTGGACCAAAAATTAAGGACTAAACTTAAGGAGATAATAGTAAGAGTAGCATAAAAAAATATGTAAGTATCCACACAAGTGGTGAACATAAATGAATTTGGAAAGAGATGGATCTACTGCCAACCTCCATCGAAATGCTAACCTATGCCTCTAACATTGCAGACAATGCTCACATCATCCCCCGAGATGTGAGACTACATAGAGTAACCGATGCATGCAGTGAGGTGCTTACCAAGTTACCTAACAAGTGGCTCGCTGCCATAAACATCTAGTGCTTGGTACTTTATTCATTTTCATGAGAACCCTCTAGAAAAGTATTCCGCAAACAAATTCTGTTATAGCTTCAAAACTCTCATTGTTACCTGATTCAAAAGCAGTTTTCCTTCCATTTCTATCTGATTTTTTCGAAGTAACAAGATTGAGCCTTCACACCCACAAGAAGATGATGATATTTAGTGACGAGAGCTATAATTTGAGCCCAACATCTTCGGTTTTCTTTAAAAATGAAGCCAATAAATCGCTTAGCATCGCTTAGCATCCTATTGAGTGACACCAACAAAAGTTCTTTGATCAACAAAGAAATCATTTGGTGGGCTTCCATTAATCAATAATTCATTCATTTGTTCTTGATAAAAGTGTGGTTGGACAAGAAAACCTCTCCTCTCAAAATGAAACCATAAACGAGCTAGGTTTCTCGACAGAGTCATTATTCTCGGTTCATACTGCATCGGTATGCACTAACATCGGACTAAAAAATCATCTTTGATATAGGGTTAAAATATATGTGTCTATGTGATTCAATGTTGTGTGTTAATTAGTGCCATTCGCTTAATGTTTCTAGTCGATAAATTGATTGTTGTTCCAAATTACACTCCCAATATTACTCTTACATTGTCGTTGAACAATTATACATGAAACTATATTTCTTTTTTTTTTTCTAGCAACAAAAGAAAATGTATGATTTCCGTATCTTCTCTGTGATTTCATTTTATGCTAATTGCGTAGACAATATTATGTAGATTTAAAGAGCCTCACATGGTACTCATTGTGTATGTTTACAAGGTTACATAGACAAATCGTGCAGTTCTTGCTTCCTTAGAGTTTCATCATGGTAATTGGTTTTGATGAATGAACTTTAGGATCCTTAATTTTCCTCTACCCGCAGCTCAAGCTTCTTTTTGCATATAATGCCAGAATTTATTGTCTGTCGCAGCCCTTCGCCATCCAGCTTCCCAAATGAAGGTCCACTAAGCCGTCCTTTTTTAAGGGACACTAATAACCATCAATCCATTTGTTTCATCTTTGTATCATGGACTCTGCTTTTGCCGCCCTATAGTTTTATTTTGCATATTCATGACACTATATATGTATATAATAACGACAAGAATGATTATATTTTTTTTTGCGGAAGAAGAAATTGAATAGACCACAACAATGGAAGAGCTTGGTACATGTTGTATCAATGTCTCTTTCCCAATATCAATTGAGGAAAATAATAAACACATCTTTCTGTTAGAATTGAACTCAATTAAATAGACAGAAATTGTTGAAAACAAAAGCTCCACGAATAATCAAAGTGTGTGAACGATGACAGAAAAGAAGATTAAGTGAATTAGCGGCAGGTGGTGTTTACCCAAGTAATCAGATTATGAGTGGCCTATGAGATTCGATGTAGAATAAATTTTTTTTAAAGATGCTAGGGAATAATGCTACATGTTATATCTATAACTGACAGGCCACAAGTCTGGAGCTGCGGTCCTGCAAGGATCAACATATCGGATCAGACTACGTCTTGATTCCACCATTTCACGCATCACCTTGCACACTCTTTGTCATCGAAGCCATAGTCTCCACCATTCTCGCGTAAACCATTCTTTGTTTTCCACCATCTCTGCGGTGTCAAGCCTAACGTCTACTAGCCCTGGTTAGTGCTCTATCATTAAGAATTGCATATAGAAAAGGCAACATGAAAGGAATGCACAGATTCAGAAGCAATAATTATATGAAATTCCTTTGAACTTGGAAAAACAACAAACAATCATATGTTGATATAAAGATGAAGATGATTCTTACCTTAATGTTGATAAAGAAGCGACCACTAGAGAGGTGTAGGTTACACAAACATCATCAGTTTCTTGGTGCAGAGTCAGAGGTGTAGGAGCTATGCAATCGGCAATTCATAAAGACATCCATGAACCTTAGGGGCTACAACATATGCACTACAGATAGAAGCACTACTGATAGAAGACACACTATTGATAGAAGAGGTGATTGGAGGAAGAAAACGGTCTACATATGAAGGATAAGGCCATCACCATCTTCAATTCTCTTTTGTTATGAGGAAAGCGAGTTCTACTTGCAAGAGAATTCTCTTTTGTTGCCAAACTGACATTGGAGTGGAGGTGGGCAAAGAACACTGGTTATGATGGACGTGGTGGACATGGTGCAAATTAACTGTGACGCTACAAGGATTAAAGTACATACAAGTGACAATCATGCTAATTGCCACAATGAACCACCACAACTAACCTCCTTGGAGAAATGTAAAACCTATATCCAACATTTATTTTTATGATGGAGAATTAATGTTAAGCCCCTCTTGATACCACTAGATCAGCAAAAATGTTTAATAAAAATTTAATGTTTTAAAAAAAACTTAAAATAAGTTTTGCTAGGCTTCGGTCCTGAAGTAATGAAAATAGCTGCAAAGCCATTACAAGAGTCCCTGCCAGCCTGAAGGCAGGGACTAATAAGGGACCTTATCAATGTAAACACTGCACTTTACCGTCAATAAGATTTCTGGTTCAGTTTTCTATTTCCATTTTAGTTCTTGTGCCCATGATTTATTAACGTGGTTTCGGAGTGAAAAAGGCTTGAGTTTTATTTGCTTAGGGTTTTGAGAAGAAAAATTGCTACACAAGCTACCAACCAAAATGGAATCCTATGAATGGAGTACCATGGATTAAAAGAGATGAAGCCGATCTTCGAGCGACCATTCAAAGATACTGTAGCAAATAAAAAAGCAGCTGTCACTTTTTGCTCAAGAATCCACCGCCAAGAAGAAGCATGAAACATAAATTATTTGAAGTTGCCACGATTGCTATCTAAAATCGAGATGCTATTTCTGAGACGCAAAATTGTTAGTGTGAGGGTAAGATCGTTGTTCTATGTGTGCCGAAGGGGATCGTTGTTCACATCTACAGTTTGAAACCGTGAAGGTGAAGGAATTCGCTATTTGTCATAAGTTTGTTGTCGAGTCGATCAGAATTTGTATTTTTCTGGAGTAATAAGCCGATTTTATAAAAAATGGCACTTCCTCTTGAAAAAATTAATGGCCATAATTTCCATACCTGAAAGGTGAGGATTCAATTGCATTAAATAAATAGTAAAACTCTGTGGGGAATTTTTCAAGGCACTGAACTTGAACCCTGGCAATCGCCTGCGAGTGGAAAAGTATTGATAATCATGTCAAACCGATCATTGGTCTCACACTATCTAATTCACAACTACATCATATTGACTTAAAGAAAAAATATTTGGTGCAAAAGAAGTTATTAAAACTCCAAGTTCAAGTTCAAGATGGCTACAGACACAACAATGTCGAGTCATACAAATGATTTAAAATCTCTTGTAAAACAATTATTAGATGTTGATGTAACGGTACACAAAGATGATGAAATAGTTGTGTAATTAAATCTTGTTTATCTTCAAAGTATGTTTTGAAAAAGAAAGGTTACAGAGAAAGAACAACAGAGTACGACATTATCAACATAAAATTGAAAAATGTGACAACCAGACAAAGGATCAGGACAACTTATTTTTAACAATAAGGTTTTTTATTGGCTATATGAAGGAGACAAAATAAAATAACTCCATATGGATTGTTGTCTAAATAAGAGTTGTAGTCTAAAAAAGATTACTTACTAATTATTAAGATTATTAAACATGTAAATTGTCTAATAATTAACACAGAGAGATCTGTAATTTGAGAGTTCGCGAAATTTTAAGTTTTTTATTTTTTTGTTTTTAATTATAAGGTTAAGAGTGTATATTGAAAATTAAGGCTTCAACTAATAAAACAGTTAGGGTTAGTTTAGCTAAGCAAACTGTTCAATGAAATAAGTGCCGCCCCGCTATCAATGTAATCACTGATTCGCTGCGCTCTGGAATCAATCTCTTGTTCAGTTTTCTGTTTACATTTCAATTCTTCTATGATGATTAACAAAGCTGTGTCCTCCAATGGAAGTTGAATTTTGGTTTGTAAGCTAATTCCAGCCGCCCCCATTGTAGAATTTTCAGAAAAAAATAGGAGGAAACGTACGGTCCTACAGGTTATTTCAACAACTATCATGACGAATGAAATCCATGAGTCGTTGATAGATAGTGACATTCTAACAGTGACAATTATAGAACGCCAAAGCATGAACATCATCGTAGATAGTGTTTCAGTTGGCAAGATTGACTCTGCCCACTTTCAACGAGTTATTTAGTCAGAAAAGTGTGTAAGAGCTCTCTCAACGTCCTC
Source organism: Pseudotsuga menziesii (assembly GCA_001517045.1). Lineage (NCBI taxonomy): Eukaryota > Viridiplantae > Streptophyta > Pinopsida > Pinales > Pinaceae > Pseudotsuga > Pseudotsuga menziesii. Next base: position 513,071 of record LPNX010529149.1, on the reverse strand, counting down.
AAAAACCAATTAGTACTCCCGCATTTTCAACGAAGACAGATCGTGTTTTCTTGGTCAGACGTTGCGTGCACGGTGGGTTGAATAGTTCATTTCTGGACAATCATAGTCAAGCGATCGTGAACGATCCAGTGCAATATGTGCGGGGATGTTAGCTTTGCAGAGCATCTGTTTCAGTGTAGCAAAGGAGTAACGATTCGACGATTTCCTTCGGCGTTAGACTACTCCGTTAACGGCACTTGGGCCGTTAACCTTAGGGTCGTCCGGCACTGTCGATCCCGGTCACGGGTCATTCACCGGGTCCCACATGCCTTTAACCGTCCGAAAACCTGCAAAATCGATCTCCACTTTGCTTCGAACAATGGTGAGTTTGTCGGATTGACCCTCACTGGAGCTTCATGATCTGCATCCCCGATCGCTCGAACTGCCCAACGAGAGGTTCTTGCTTTTTTTTTTTTTTTGAATTTTGTTAGCCCATTTACTGCCCCCTCGAAAACTTTAACGGCCTTTATTGAACAATTGGGTAATCAACTGCAGGTGCAGCTCAAGCGTTCTTAGATGTTGGGTCATGGTGAATCATTAGAATCTGGGTTTTTCATTTCTTGCTTTCTCATCTTTGATCTTTCTTGGATCTTTAGAACTTCTTGGGTTTTGTTCGGAACCCCACATGTTTTGTATGCTTGCTACTCTGCATCATCTTGGTGATCAGAGTAAAAGAGGATTGAGATTTGCTATTATCTTCTTTTGGTGGTGGGAAGCGGAAATGATTACCTTACAACACATAATATCTCGATAAGAAACGGCTGAAAGAAATCATGTGGTGCATCAAATATGTCCACCCAATTAGTTCCAAAATCTCGAATTATCACCAAACTGTTGTAACTGGATTCTTATCTAGGATCTGTCATGAACTTTTTCCAATCTTCTTAGCATATACATCCTTACTGTTGTTGATGCATCATCAATCATTATCTGAAATTTTTTGCTATAATAAAAATTAAGTCAAATAAAAATGCAGTGTTGGCTCTAGTTTCTGCCACCAGGAATGCTCGTAATCTGCCTATAGTAACTGAGTTTCTTCAAAAGTAGAGTATGTCATAATAAATTCTATGGATGATACCATTTATGAGTTGAACATATGTTGAAAGCTTAAGTTTGTTCTATGTCTGGCCAAATTAATGAAAATGCTGCCTGGAGATGAACATAACCCATTGCCAGCTTGGATTATAGTTTCTTGGAACTTTATCGTATTCATTCCCAACGAGGATTTCACATTAAAAACTATGTCTCTTCCTTATCTCCAACATTAACATCACAATTTCAAATCCGTCTCTTCATTATCTCCAACACTAACACTACAATTTCAAATTCGTCTCTTCCTTATTTCCAACATTAACACTACAATTTCAAAGACGCTGAAATGTATCTAAGGTTATGTCGTTGTCTACAAAAACGTTTTGCTCACTACTCCACTATATTTTATTCCCTAGAAAATCCTCTCTAGAGTTTATACATCAAAGTGAATTCCTTGGAGATTTGCCTATGTTTCCCATGTGTCTTAAATTCAAATTGTTGGCTTCAACCTTTTTTGCAAAACTGGATTGGTCTGATTTCCATTTTCAATCTCTGCAATTCTCTTCCATTGTGCTGCTAGCTAGGTAGAAAGAAAGAAATTATTTTAAGTTTAGATGTATACACATAACCAAAGTAGGTCAATTGGACTGAAATTACGTCCCACATAATAGAAAATAAACAGGATATACAAGTTTTCAGTGTCATTCATGGGTTTTATATAATAATCTCCATTCCTTTTCATCCTTACCTCCCTCTGAATACATTCATCCTGACCAATTCTCGAGTCTTAATTGTCTATAAATGCCTAACCAATTCTTGAGTCTTAATTGATTATAAATGCTACACTTATTATTGTTGGGTTTTGAATTGTGAATTGTTGTTTCAATACAATTGGTTTAGTAACATAAACCATTGGTTGTGGTTGGAACCCTATTTGTTTGAGCCAGTGTGATAAGCTACCAATTGCCTTATTTTCTCTTTCAATTATGTACTACATTGGTGATATTTTTTATATTTCTTAATTTGTGATCTATATTTCAATGTTCAGCATAGGGCTTTAGCAACAGAAATTAACTTGTGCAATAGCTAGTACTATATTTGGAGTGTCAAATTCAAAACCTTCCAATTATGTCATAGACTTGGGATTATCATGATGAGGCCAAATATTATCACTTGAACTATTCCCAAGTGTGATTTTTTTACTCTACATCTGCTCTGTTTCTTTTAATATTTTTATCAATCTGTTTCTTTTAATATTTTTATCTCATTTTGATGTAACCACTTTAATTTTTTAAGGCTCACTTACTTGGAAGGTAATCATCAAATCTCAATCTGCCAAAAGTAATTTCAATGTAAAGCACTATTGCAACATCTCAATTAAAGATAGTAGAACTTTCAACTTCAACACATTTCTTTCCGCATGGATATGATGGAGATTTTCCCTACCATGGGATTTTCACATGTCATTATTTAGCCTTTCTTTTGGGAAATAAAAAGTTTACAAATCCTCTATTACTTAATTCATAGGTACCTAATTTCACTCTCGATTTACCAAAGAAGATCATCTGTCATGATATCTATGATTCATTCTATCTTGGCCAATAACTTAGAAGTATGTACAAAATTTCATGTACAAAATTTCCAGTGATAAAATTATTGAAAGAAGAAGAATTATTTACATAAACTTTATTCCTTCCTAATAGTAGGAAGTCTGTACATACTCAAATATTTTTCTACCACAAGTGCATCTGGCACTATCTTTTGACAAATCCATTTATCTTATATGTGTAACATATGAATTAATTTGACTTGCCCGTTAGTAGAGTTTTTCATTAATCCATTATATTTTATGTGTGCCAATCACATATTTATTAGATGAATGCTTCATTTTCTGTCAAATTCTAAGTTTCAGATTAGACATTCCTGATCATTTTCATAATATAAAATGAATGCTTCATTTTCTGTTAAATTCTAAGTTTCAGATTAGAAATTCCTGAGCATTTTCATAATATAAAATGTGAAGTCAAATAATGTTATCCTTCACTCTATTAATTTTGAATTTAAAAATATCAAATAAATTTTTTTTATCTAATTTGTAAATTCTGAAATTTTCAACTGAGAAAATATTTTCTTACTATGATTCATGTCATGACATGGTGATCACTCCACCGATTTACATGTGATTGGATTTATCATCTTAGTTCAGCAGGTCTTTAGATTAGAGTTTTAGAAAACACGACTATCTCCAATTTGCACTTTTCTATGCACTATACAAGAGTTCCATTAGAGGAATTTTGGGGTCTAAAATGGGCCTCCTAAGGAAAATAATAAAATAATAGTTAAAATAATAAAATAATAGTTAAAATAATAAAATAATAGTTAAAATAATAAAATAATATTGATTAATTTTGGAGGAAGAAAGAAAAAACTACTTTTTGTGTTCGTATTTTCAACATATCTCCCTGTGTTTTTACTCAAATTTCGACTAGGAGAGCTCGTTGGATGCGGAATTTGATTCCGCATCCAACAAGTACCCACAGTGCATACTTTTGATGGACCCCTCTACCCCAAAAACAAGAAATACCTGAAAAAATGTGATGATGACATCATCATCACGC
>LPNX010529149.1:485870-509129 GCA_001517045.1 Pseudotsuga menziesii | reverse complement strand
GACAACTCCGTCTAGACTATAGCATATACAAAGTATGGTAGATTGGACTGTATTTAAAGCAAAAGGTATCTTACTATCTACAGAGTTCAGATCAAAGGATTCTATATACCAAACACTATAACAAGCTGTGGAAAGCTTTGATAGAGTAACGTTCCTGAGTAGATCTGCAACAAGTTTTGTTTGAGGTACAATCCACCCTTCTATATGCATGATGAAACCTTTTGATAAACTCCACAAACAGAAGCCAGCAGGGTAATAAAAGCATAGCAAAAGACAAAGAGAAACCTCATCTTCATTTTGGCTAGACTTTGTTACAACAGACTTGAGGGGGAAATATCCACCAAGTCTAGTGATTGATTCCCTGCATATCGTATCATGACATCAGACAGTGCTTACTGACAAAAACCCCCTTTAAAAACCTAACAGACTTCCCGTTGGTTATCAACTGGTTGCCTATTTCCTAACTGTGTTGACAATTAGAACTCATCCTTGAAGTATATCATAACCATTAATGATACATTATCAAGTAATTTTTTCAGTAATTAGTAGAATTTCTGACAATTATGAGTCTACAATACAAAAGAATTTCTGGCAGTTATGAGTCTATAATCGAGAGAGTGACAAGTGCCAATAGAAACAACCAAACACCTTACCAAGTTGGATCAGCTCTGTTGACAAATTTTATTTCTACATTACAGGCAGAGTGAATTGCATCTTTCACCTATGTTATGAATTTGAAGCATCTGCTTCCCAGAGCAATTGATATTAAATTCAATCTCCCATCTGCTTCGAAGAGCACTTCACTTCTTATGAACTTTACTCTGGTTGTGCTATTCAAGCGACGAGGATGCAGCAGTATCTCCGGCGACGATAAATCCGACGAATTTGCCATCGTTCAAAGCAGAGTGGATTTCAATTTATCAGGGTTTTCGGAGGGAGTCTGGTCCACAGTAGACGCCGAAAGTGAGCTCGGAGAGTGAAGGAGTCACCAACCAACGGGGTGGCCAGTAAATGCGAGAGGAGATAGGACAACGTATTTGCAGGGATTGAAGATCAGACATAGGATCCTGTCAAACCCGAGACCCGATCTATGATGCTCATCCAAGACTTAGAGGCTGGATGGAACGTGCCGGAGTGTTAACGGCACCAGTTAACAGAGTATTCTAACGCCGGGCAAAATCGTCGAATCGTTAGACTACTCCTGTAGCAAATGCCGATTCCACTTCCAGCACACGTAAGTTCTTACTGAATTTATGACATGTAATCTTTCAGTATTTTGATGTTTCAAGTTTGGACTTTCTTAACAGGTAAATAATCCTATAATGATTTTTTTTTTATCATGCACGGGTAGATATTGTAGCAGAGGATTTTATTATGGGGTTAACTTTACTAAAGATTACATGAAATTGTGTGATTGATGTTTCTTGGAATCTGATCAATTTGGTGGGTTTAGTGCTAATTTCCATTCAATGACCAAATTTAAGCTGACATTAACAATGAACGTAGATGGAAAAAAATCAAATGACTTAAATTCTCTTAGAAGGAGATCAGCCAATGCCTTCATTTTCAAACGCAAAATAGGTGAAGCCCGTCTGTCATTTTCAAACGCAAAAGAGGTGAAGCCCGTCTGAGGGTTAAATATAATGATCGAAAGTCTCGCATAACAGCTGGATTGATGAGAAGTCTTAATAAAACAAATGTAAAAAATGCAAGTTTGGCTACTCCAAGAAATAGGCAAAGGATGAAGCTGCTACATAAAATCCCTTGTTAAATTTATGTAAATTGAAATTACAAGATGTGATCTCCTTACCTGCGGGATGGTATAATGTGTTTTTCACGAAAAAACATATATATCCTAAGAATGGCTGGTTAGAACTAAAATTCCCAACAATAAACACTACATTTTGGCAAATATTCAAATTCTTGCTCGTGTGTTTATCAACATGGACATTAAGGGTTAGTTATTTCCTCTTATTAGAAAAGCGGTAAATAATTTTAAGTTTGAGATTTATAATAATGATGTAACCATAAACATTAAGGGTTAGTTATTTCCTCTTATTAGAAAAGCTGTAAATAATTTTAAGTTTGAGATTTATAATAATGATGTAACCACTACTCGGGAATGTTTCAGTTAGCTTAGAAACAGAGAAGGTGCTTCGAATTACTAATGTACTGATTACAAAGAACAACTGATAAATAATTTATATTGAAACTGACAGCATAAAGCAAAAAGGGATATGAGTGGAGTGGACTGTAACAATTTCAAGCTCATCAATAACAACAAATTACAGAGTTCATGGGTTTCACATTTGGCATAGTAGAATTGGTTTGTATACTAAATAACAACAAATTACAGGGCTTATGGCTTTTACATTTGAGTGAGTAGAATTAGTTAATTTGTATACTTGTTATACCAATAGGTAGAATTTCAAGCAATCATTGTCTAGGCCAATGTCTAGACAAAATTGCCATTCAACAATTTTTGTGTGATTATAATAATAATAATAATATATTAGAATGAGTAAATATTTCAAAGCCATCCAAATAGATTTACGTCATGAGTTGCCAGCTAGGAGCTTCACATTTCTATGTTCTTCTTTGAAAATGTACCTTCTTTCCTCATTGTCTTTCCATGCAGAACTATGTGTAAAAATTTACATAAAACAAATTTGACTATCTAATAAGGTCACACAACTAAACAACCACACGAAAGATGGAATGAAAACCATGCAGAACTATGTGTAAGAATTTACATAAAACAATTTTGACTATCTAATAAGGTCACACAACTAAACAACCACACAAAAGATGGAATGAAAAGGAAATTCTCATAGAAATTTATGAGGCACCTTCTTTATGACTAGATAGTTTTACATAAAATGAACTAATTATGCATTTGGATCTTTATAATACATTGAAATGAGATGAACATTTTCCATTGTGAATCTTTAATTGTGCATTTTGATTTTAATTTTTTTTAATTGTGAATTTTGATTTTCATCATATATTTATATAAGTTTTTAAATGTATTTTTAATTATTTCAAAATAATATATACTTTTCAATAATGTAAAAGTATATAATTATAAAAGAAAACCTTGTACATAATAATTAAAAAATTAAAATTTATTGTAGTGATAAATTCTTATTATACTAAATAGAAATATGAAAAAACTTAGTGTTATATGTTCATTTTTTTTAAATGGTGTTTTTGAAAAATTATATATAAATATTAAGTTTTTCAATAACAAAATTACAAATAAATAACTTATCACTAAACTTCACTATAAAAATTCACAGTAAAAATTTAATTAGAAAAATGAAAAACTTTTGATTAAACATTATATACCGCATTCTCTTTATAAAAAGTTTTCGAGTGTAAATATATGACTTATCATTGAAGCCTCCCATAAAAGTTTAGTTGTCTTATTAATAAGGAATGTTTCATAAATCCTAGCATTCTCCTCCTTACTTACCCCGCTTTTTCATAGTTTGAAAAATAGTCATGGAACATGGAATTTATCTAGTCCTCAATATATATTTAATTATAATTAGTTTTAAACATTTTGTGTTTATTATAATCTTAAATATATATAGCATATAGAAAATATTAGAATAATTATAAAAAAAACATTATAATTTGGATCATCTTACAAAGAAGAGAAATGTACTTCCCCTTATATATTTCATAGGCTTTATATTAAAAATATTATTCTTTTCAATCCCTTACAAAAAAAGAGAAATGTACCCCTTAGTCTTTTATATTCGGTAAGATTTATACAAATGTTGAGTATTAAAATAGTATTCTCTTCCAACCTTTGGATATGATGCACACTCAATCATTGTTAAATAGATTGTATCAAACAAATGATGTAAACCAAGGAGTGTTTTTCCATCGGCATCGTCAACATAAATTGATTTTATAATCATTAGAAATATAATGATAAAATCATAAAATCAAAATTTAGCTTTATGGACTATTTTTCATCATTTTATCATTACCATTTCACATTTAGAGGATTATAAGTGTCAACATATTCAAAATAATGAGAATTATTATCACCATATAATATAACCCATGAAATTATCTTCACCAAATAAATCACAATTATGTTAAACTTATTAAGAATACAAAATTCATAATTCATAGTTAAGTCTACCACATTTGGGGAGGTAGAATTTTTTAATTTTTTACTTTGTATGTTTATTATTATTTAATGAATAGGTACAAATTTAGACCATAATAATAATTATAAAAAAAGAGGAAAAATTACATGTAGTGACTACTCAACAAACTATGGTCTTAGCTAATTTATTGCACTTTTAAAATCCAAGATGCATTGATTGTATCAAGCTAGTTTGGAATCTTCTTCCTCATCCACATAAAGCAACAAAATGGATTTTATGGTGGGTTCATGTCATTGTATGCACTTTGTGCTTATGTAAGGATAGAGCATAAAATTGCACATGTCACTATAACGGCAACAAAACTATTTATAACAAATATATGAGGTCTTAGAGGAGGTAAAATATAATCCCTATGGCATAGAAAAAAAATTAAGTGGCCAAGTAGAGATGAAAATTGTAAAGTCCAAGGTGCCAAGATACTAGCTATGCAACAATAACTTCAAGTGACTAATAATTTCTTCAAGCCATCAAGGAACTCAAGGAGTTGTTTTCAACCCTCGAAGTTGATCTTTGAATACGAAGTGACTAAACATGAGTTTGTTTCTTAGTACATCATGTTTTTCCGATATAAAGATTATATAAATAACACAAATTGCATCATATATAAATGTTTCATTGTAATTCTCGTTAATTCTTTTTAGGAGAAATAATGCTTGTTTGCAGAAATAATGCTTCAAATGTTTAAAGCCCTCGATTTTGACCAATTTTCGTTTAGTTTGCAGAAATAATGCTTCAAATGTTTAAAGCCCTCGATTTTGACCCATTTTCGTTTAGTCTCCAGAAATAATGCTTGTTCAAGCTTTAATCTATAATGTATATTTACGTCGATAGGCATTGCGTTTTCTTTCCTGAGGTCGTCTCTGTGAACACAGTTCACTTCGTCGTCCCTCCGGCTAACCAGAACTTTACATAAATTCAATCTCTCGCCCAACCAACATCTGATACGCATCACATCCCCCACTATACTAGGAGACCCTCCATGCATGACTTGGTTATTCATGTTGCAGGGTTTGGGTTTGGGTTTTTCTCACCTCCCCTGTTTGGTATGCCGAGATTGCAGAGAAAAGCGTCGTATGGGTTTCTAACAGAGAGTGGCCATTGGAAAGTAAGGACAGTGCATCTTTGAAGCTATCGGAAGATGGGAGTGAGCTCGTTCTGTATGACGCGAATGGGGATCAGAATGGTACCTCTGATTGGTCTAGCAATGGGAGCTGGAAAGCAACTAAAACCGTCACACTTCTACTTGATGTAGTAAATTGAAGTCACACTGGATAAAATTTCTAATTAGAGCAGTCCCATAACTTCGATCTGAAGATGGCCGTAGATTCATCCTTTCTGTTACATTTCTTAATCGGCATTTATAGATGTCCTCATCTCCCCAACGCACGATCATAAGGCCAGTTCTAGTCTCAGTCGCAGATCAGACGTTGACAGGATCGAATTGAGGCAAATAGGAGAGATTTGGGGTTTGGTAAAACTTCAATTTCTGGTTATAATTGAATGCCCAGTGAAAGAGCTGTCGAGTTTTGAAACATTGATATCGTTTAATCATTTGCACCTTGTTAACTGTCACACGATGGAGAGCATACAAGGGTTGGAACATGTGATCTCGTTGAAAACGCTAAATTCTTTTAATTGTCCGAAAGTAAAGTTTCATAGAAGCAGTCAGTTGCAACAATGACTACAGGAAGGAATCCGTGTTAGAAACAGAGTCTCTAGACTCTCTATGGATTAGAATGGCGAAGATGATTAAGATGGAGTCTCTATTGATGAGGATGAAAACCGACTCATAGTCCGAAAGAGAGAGACCCTCAATTCCATGCAAGCACAAGATTTCACGGAATGTATTGAAGAGTTCTTACTCTCATAGGAAAGAGGTTGCCTCCATTTTGAAAGATGCGAATTTCAAAATTCAAGAAGCTCGAAGCTCGAGCATTTTCCGTTCAATTTTGTTTAAGAATGTGTTAAATATGTGTAGTTTTTTTATATCAATATCATGGTTACTATTAGTCGTGCCAAGAAGGAGTATTCTTGTGTGTTAAATATGATACCGCTTGAACTTTCAAATTCTAAAAATCACCAAAAATTACCTAAATAAGCTAAGTTGCAACTATGATAATGATAATTATTTTTAGATGATCTTTGTTGAATATAATTATAAGGTATCATTTTGTGTATTTATCTATTTGTTTTATGGAGCTCATATATAAATTCTTTTATTTTTTTCAATTTCATGTCAATTTAATATCTAATTATGTGTATAAGATTAATTAAAATTTAATTAATTATGTTGTGTTGTTTTTATCTGTTCAACTTTAGCTACCTTTGCTTCTTCTATGTTTACCTTAGATACATTTTCCTTTACAATTGATGCTTCTACTTTAAATGTTGTCAGTATTGGTTTTGTTAAATTGTTGGATTTGGAACTAGTTTTCAATAGACAAGGTCCATTGAATCTACTTGTACTAGGCATGTTTCATTTGGATCTTTCTCTGTATCTTATAACTTTCCACATGTTTATGGAAGATGTTGGTAGTAGATATGTCATGTCATTTGGAATTATGTCGTACAAATCCCTACATAGTGTTTCTCATCATATGTGATCCAAACTGGTTATATATAATTTGCCATTTGTTTTTGTAGTTTTTATGATAGAAAATCAAAACAATGGTATTATCAAAATATATTTTAGTTATTTGAGGTATTAAAATCCCAAACCATGTTTTATGCATTAAATAAATGTTTTTGGGATGATTATAAATCATGGATCTAGAACAGTGTTATGTCGTTAGGCGTTCTTTCTTCGGAGTCGTTTTGAAAAATCGTTCATCTTCGTCATCACTCGGACCACTCTGTGTTTGCCACGTGTTCACATCAACATGGCCTCTGCTGCAACAATCCCTTCCTCGAGAAGAGAAGCGTTGGACATGGGAAAACCCATGAGAGATGCTATCATGGGTTGGTAATTCAAGAGAGACTCCAGCCTCCCCTGAGCAATCTCTGTCTGGTAAGGAGTACATTGTTTATACCACTCGTGATTCTCCATCATATTGCGAATGATAACAACATGAACATAGGCGTTGTAGTGCCCCATACCTATGAAGGACTTAAGTGACTATGTTCTTTTCCCCCATGTACTGCATATGGGATATCATTTTTTTCTTCTCCATTGGGCCCTCCTCGAATTTGGAGAGCTTCAAGGGTTCAGTTCGGATGGCCTTGGGAACGTTTGCGTCGATGAGTGCATCTAGGCTAGTGAAACTGTAGGAATCTACCATGAATACTTGTTCCTATATTGTTCAACCATTGTTCCCCCCAGAGAATGAATAGTTGGGCTTTAGGGACTCCACGAAGATCGATCTCGTGCCTTGTCGGATATCCGAAAATGATTCCAGAATTGGTTGCAACGTGTGATGAAGAAACAACATGGAAGATCGCATGCTAGCGATCGAATTGGGCGTAGGAGGAACATGATGGTGGGATTTCGAGTGGAAAAGATTATGGTTGGCCAGAGTGCCACAAACAATACGTCATGCTTGCTCCATTGTAGAGATTCTCTTGTAGCAAGAGCCTCACATCCTATATTCCACCTCAATCCTTTTATGTGATGCTCAAAATCATAATAATTTTCCGCCACCTCAAGCCTCTTTTGGTTTTGTATGTACGTAGAAAACTGACTACTGCATTCATAAATGGAGAACCCTACCTACTCTTCCTAAATAGATATTTAGCATAATCTTTTTCCTGTTAATGAGGAAAAGATATCAGTATATAATAACTAGAAAAGATTTAATAGGTATTTATTTAAACTGAAAGATATCGACATTTATTAACTGTGCAAAAGTAGTAACGTATAAAAATTATAAAAAAATTCCATCTGTCCACAAAACATTTTTCAGTCAGAGAATCACACTATGTTCTTTATCATTACGAGTACTAAGCATTTTATTAAGAGTCGCATAAAACGTTTAATCTTATTTTCAAGTGAATACAAAGGATTATCAAATTTCGTTCTTCAACCCTTCCAACCCTTTCCTTATTCGGACACCTATTTTAAAATCCTTGGAATTACAACTTCCTTTGAATTTATCAATTTCTTTTCCAGCGAGGTGGTTTCCATTTATGTGAAATGTTTGTCTGTTATGTCATTGTTACTTCACATAGAAACTATGATCACTGGAAATTCTTACTTCTTTTCACTGAAACTTGCACATAGATTGGATGCATGGTAATTCTATGTAGTTCTCAACTTTTATACACAAATTCTGTTATTCTGCAATCTGAGTTATACATTATACACAAATAAGCAGTGTCTTCCATTACCCCTTCTAACAACTCTCTAGCTGATACACAGTGGAACAACATATTCGCTTAGCAAAATAAAAAGATATTGATTATTCTAACACTACCAAAGAGCAAAATATTATCATCGACATACTAATAATATCTAAGTTAGGAAATTAGCCACCATCTTAGTCTTAGTGTTAAGAAATATCATAGTTTTGGAAACTACGTGTGGTTGAGTTATTTAATCAAGCGCTTGACCATCAACTATTTCCTTGGTACACTAGTTAAATTTCTCTTATGCCACCTCCTCTATGTGCATTGTTAAAGCTCAATGATTTGACACTCATCTCAAAAAAATCTTAGACCTGCAATTCACAAAGTTGAGTTGCTAACATTTGATTCCTCATACCCATCTCATCTCAAGTTGGCACAAGTCTTGTTCATAAATGGTCACCCTTTAATAAGATAGTTCATGACCATTTGACCTATGTCACAACATTACAAACATATTTTCACTAATTGAAGCACTAATAATGTTTTGTTGCCAAGAGTATACTCATGGATACACAAAACTGCCATAACATTTTAAAAATCACATTTTATCATTATTATCTTTCTCTCAAGATTTCAATCAATATTGTATCTCCCATGGATAGCGTGGTTTAGTTAGTGTCATGTCCCCAATTAAATAATTTCCAAATAAGACTATTTGCAAATAATGTTTCACCAACCTACTAGTTCCCTGGGTTGAGATGGAGACATAAATTTTGTAATAAGGGGCTATGGGACCCAAAAGGAATTTAGTTTACCATATTCACATTTAATTGGGTCACACAAATGATAAATTCTGAGGAAATAAGGTGGCATGAGCTCATGAAGAAACTTGGAAGCTTGTGGAGCCTTTGGGTGACTAGAGTCCCTACACACTTTGCATGACATTCATCCAAATTTGAACACATGGGTGATGTAACATTATTGGATGGTAATGTGGTGTCAAATATCATATAATGAGCCAAGGAATTCGAATTCATAAAGGAGGGTAACTCCCATGTAAGAGGAAGAGACTAAAAGATAAGGTGTGCCACTTGGAAGGAGATTCTATGCAATCTATGACAACAAATGATGGAAGATTCTATGACAAGTATGACACATTCAGACCTGACTTCTGACATGTTAGGGATAAAAATAATCACCAAGAGGTCAAATTTTGGATTTAGAGGCAGCCATTCGAATTGGGGAAAGAATTGGAGCATCAAGAGGAAGACAAGTGTCATTAGAGTTATTAAACCACTAAGATGACTTGGGGGAAGCTCATGGAGGGAAATTCGACCTTAGGGGGCCTCATGAAGTTAATAAAACAACATCATGAGGAAGGAGAATATATTTTGATCATTTTTTAATTGGCATTTGGAATTTTGGATAGCTTTTGCTTGTCCATTGCACGGTGAGTGTTCACTCTCCCTGCTTGTGAACCAATTTCGAGGGAGTTGGATTCCTTTCCAAGTTGGTTGATGGAAAGGAAATTAAAACCTCTCATGGGAGATTAATAAATGAGTTTTATTTTCAGGTTGAATTTCCATACAATCGAATTCTCATCTATCTCCCTATTATCTCATTCGTTCTTCTCCATTCCCCACACTCTCATTTGATAGCGCACTTGTTTGAGTGATTATTTCTCCTTTCTCAGGATGGTTGATGCCCAAGATTTGATTCATGACGTATGGATCTATAATATCATCTTCATATTCTTTTTAAGTATAAATATCAGAAATATGTGTATGAAAGGATCACATTCCCCATGCTCTTGAATAACTAGTTTTCATGGATTTGGATTCAATATTGAAGTAGCGTTATATCAGATTTGTATGAGGACATTTATATGATTTTTATGATTATGAGGAAGAAATATGTGATTTATGTGTCTGTAATATTATTTCCACATTCTCTTTAATTCAAAATATCAGAAATACATGTATGAAAATATTGCATACTCATCCCCTTATATCACTAGTCTTCATGGATTTTGGCTTCAATCTTGAAGTAGTTTTATACCATATTTGTATGAGAGAAAGTATATGAGTTTTAAGATGTTGTTACAGACATATATTATGTATTACTTAGTAATTTAATTTCCATATCCTATGTGGGTTGAAATCCAAGAACCTCATTTGTGAAAAGCTTGCATTCCCATGCAATAAAATCACTAGTTTCCATGACTTTGGCTTCAATATTGAAGGAGTATTGTATCAGATTTGTGGGAGGGTTTTCCTGTGATTTTTATGATTATGTGGAAGATATTTTTATTCTATATATTACCGCCATTTCTCATATAAATCTCAGAACCATATATTCTACCTTTCCTATGTCAAAGTCTAGCTAGTAATGCAAATTTCCCTTAGGCAATTTCTATGAAAGTTACCCGAGAAATGTTGCAGATAATAATCCACTTGTAGAAATTAATAGACATGATTAATGGAATTAATTGATGTCTGATACCCATTCCCATACTCTTTTCTTAAATTTTGGAGGTTTGTACTTGATTTGGAGATCTAGTTTGGTCATCACCCTTGGGTAAATTGGAACACAATTTCCTAGTAATTTTGGTCTTTTTGTCATTATCCCAAAACAATTTTTTAGAGGTGTAAAGTCTTATAAAAAGTGTACATATACCATATTTGGATGTTATAAGACTCACCATACCATATCCTTTAAAATTTGGTACCATTTGGTGAAAGTTGGAACCTTCTAGAGTCATAACTAGTTAAGCTTGAATTTTTCCCAATTTGTGCATTTCTCCAAATTTCCAAAATAGCAACATTACAGTGGTATCATAGAATGGTCCTTGCACCTATGAATCAATACCATCCATTGAATAAAAAATTTCAGAGATGTATTGGCTTCATAATCTACCCACCGAGCCCACTTTCCTTCCTCCCCCACCAAGGGAAGAAGAAATTACAGCCAAAGATATTGAAGCATGCTACCATGGGTATCAAAATTTGAGATGGGATATTCATGTAAAGTATTATTTCAAAGAGTATTTTCTCAAGGATGTATTTTTGTACAAGAATTCAAATGATAACTCA
This sequence comes from Pseudotsuga menziesii, assembly GCA_001517045.1. Taxonomy (NCBI): domain Eukaryota; kingdom Viridiplantae; phylum Streptophyta; class Pinopsida; order Pinales; family Pinaceae; genus Pseudotsuga; species Pseudotsuga menziesii. The sequence continues at coordinate 497,569 of LPNX010529149.1, read as the reverse complement.
TTAAGGAAAATCATCAATCCACAAGTATGGAGGATACCAAGGAGCTACAAATTTCTATGGGTGGTGAAGTAGAAAAAACATTACATCAATAGAATCGAAAGTCACTTGTCACTCCCAAGTGACTTTGAAAAATATGAGGAAACATAACATTATAATGAAGAAGATTACCTTGAAACTATTGAATATCATTCCAAAACACATTATACTATGGACATGGACCAAAGGGAATCTACTGATGGATGATTGAACTGTGAAGGAGTACATATTGATGGGTTCTCACAACTCTATGTTGGTGACATCGAGATCAGATTTGAAAATTTTTCTGCAATACAAATTTATAATGAGAATAAATATGCATACCTTGTAGCATATAATGAAGAACCAAGTTCAAATTCCCCATCACCACTTGAGCTTCAAGAAACTTATCAAATCAAGAAGAAAGAATCAGAGGAGGTTTCTCAACAATAACCTATTTTTCTTGAAGGGTCTTTGAATATTATTGAAATGAATATCCATGAGTCACTTGGAATACTCAATTACACTAAATAATTGGTATCATATTCTTGTTGGAAAGTTTCTTCATTGGAGGAGCCACCCTTCCTTGAAGACATGGAGAAGATTCAAAGAGCATTGTGCACAATCGAAGGTAATCTCATGTCTTTGATTTTTTATAGAAACAATTTGGTTGAGCTTAATGAATGGTTACATGAATCATATTTGAGTAACAATGAGGATATCCATAGGCTCAAAAATCAAAATGAGCAACTTCTTAAGAGGTTGCAAGATACTTGTTTTTCCTCATATGTTTCATATTTTCATATGGTAGATTGCTTGGAGGATTCTCATGACATGAGGGATCATGAGAGACATGCAAAATTACAGGTTCTTGATGTGTTTGAATATGACCTTGATGATATCCAATTACTTGTTGTGGTGGAAGAGAAACTTGAGTTACCTCTAGAAAATGGTTGCACACTTTTTGAAGAAGTGCATGATTCCACTACCTTGGAACCAACCTATGAGGATTTTATTGCTTTTTTTAGGGAGGTGCATGTTCCTACCCTTATGGATTCTTCACATGATCAAAATTTTTCACTTTATAATACTTTGGGTGAGTTGGTTATTTCTCCTACATCCTACACTTCCATATTTTTCAGCATTCATCCTAATGAAGTATGGGTGAAAGGTTTCTTTTTAATGGTGCCACATGAGGAGCATGAAACTCCTATCTCTCCTTTTGAAGATGACATGATTAGAGAACCATATTATTTAAATTTTTAGAAGAATCCATTGTTACATTATGATTATACACATCTACATGGATGCACCTATGGTATTCATTGAGTCACTTGGAGACTCGTGATTTTCCTTGCTCCTTGCCTAGTCCATTTGATGTTGGAGGAACTTCATCCCACACTTGGGTGAAGATATATACGATTGAAGAACATTATTGTTGGAAGCAAGGGTGAAATATCAGCAATGGGATCCTATAAATTCTTTGTTTCATCCCACTTGGAGTAGCATTTTCGTTTTTGGTTTGAGAAAGCAAACCAACCTTCTGTTATTTGAGTTCATCTTTGCAAAGAAATGTTCTATTTTCCTATGTGGGAGACCTTTTGAGAGATGGATTCAATTTTCACATGCTTGGTTTTCATATAATTTCATCATATACATTTCACACCATGCATGTATCAGGATCATAAGGGACGCTAGGATCATTTCTGGTCTCATTGGTTTCAATTGTGGGGGAAACAAGAAGCATTGGATATTTGGTCACCACTTAAGAAGATTATTGTAAGTAGAGTAGTGCAGCAGCAAGCATGGTGGTTCCTCTCTGAAATTTTCTTTGAATCTTAGGAAACTCAAATTTTGGTAACTCGGTACCAACTTCAAAGAATTATACAGAAGAAGAAAGGGGTGAAAGTTTAGAAAAGGTTTCCAAATTATGGAGGTAATATTATTTGTACAAATTTGGTTTTTTATGGATTTAATTAATCCTTTTGGTGTTAGTGGTGATGTTACATGATATATCAATATTCACAATCCACATCTCTTTAATTTTGGGAACACAAAATTATAGTACATGATTTCCACTACTAAAATTGCAGCTAAAGAAAATTAATGAGCAGAACCATAAAAGAGCATTTGGTGCAAAGGAAGGAGTACCAAATGAGGATGTCACTTGAGAATATGAAAAAATATTGAATTGGGGAGTACTAATTTCAATTTCTTGAGGACAAGAAATATTGAGTGGGGAGTATTTGTCATGTCCCCAACTAAATAATTTCCAAATAATAATATTTGCAAATAATGTTTCACCAACCTACTAGTTCCCTAGGTTGAGATGGAGACATAAATTTTGTAATAAGGGGCTATGGGACCCAAAAGGACTTTATTTTACCATATTCACATGTAATTGGCTCACATAAGTGATAAATTATAAGGAAATAAGGTGGCATGATCTCATGAAGACACTTGGAAACTTGTGGAGCCTTTGGGTGACTAGATTCCCCACACACATGGCATGATATTCATCCAAATTCAAATACATGGGTAATGTAACATTATTAGATGGAAATTTGGTGTAAAATATCATATAATGAGCCAAGGGAGTCGAATTGGTAAAGGAGGGTAACTCCCATGCAAGAAGAAGAGACTAAAAGATAAGGTGTGCCACTTGGAAGGAGATTCTATGCACTCTATGAGAACAAATGATGGAAGATTATATGACAAGTATGACACATTCAGACCTGATTGATGAAATATGACAAATATGACATGTCAGGGATAAAAATAGTCACCAATAGGTCAAATTTGGGAGTTAGAGGAAGTCATTCGAATTGGGAAAATAATTGGAGCACGAAGAGGAAGACAAGTGGCATGAGAGTTACTAAACCACTAAGATGAGTTGGAGGAATCTCATTGAGGGAAATTCAAACTTAGGATTCCTCATGAAGTTAATAAAATGATTTCATGAGGAAGGAAAATATAATTTTATCATTTTTTAATTGGCCTTTGGCATTTTGGAGAGTTTTTTCTTGTCCATTGCACGGTGAGTGTTCCCTCTCCCTGCTTGTGAACCAATTTTGAGGGAGTTGGACTCCTTTCCAAGTTGGTTGATGGAGAGTCCATTAATACCTCTCATGGGAGATTAATGAAGTAGTTTTATTTTAATTTTTAATGACCATACATTCGAATTCTCCTCGATATCCACATTCTCTCATTCCTTTTTCTCCATTCCCCACACTCTCATTTGATGGCACACTTGTTGGAGTGATTCTTGCGCCTTACTAAGGATGGTTGATGTCTAAGATTTTATTTATGATGTATGGATCTTTAATATCATTTCCATATGATTTTTAATTCAAAATATCATAAATACATGTATGAAAGGCTCGCATTCCCTATGCTCTTGAAGAACTAGTTATCATGGATTTGGCTTCAATATTGAAGTAGCTTTATATCATATTTATATGAGTACATTTATATGAGTTTTATAATGATACGGAATAAATATTTCATGTATGTCTCTGTAATATTATTTCCACATTCTCTTTAAGTCAAAATATCAGAAATACATGTATGAAAAGCTTGCATACTCATGCCCTTGTATCACTAATCTTCATGGATTTTGGCTTCAATCTTGAACTAGATTTATACCAGATTTGTATGAGAGATATTATATGATTTTTAGGATGGTGTGGAATTCATATATGATGTATTAATCTGTAATTTTATTTCCATATCCTATGTGGTTCAAAATCCAAGAAACACATGTGTGAAAAGCTTGCATTCCCATGCCATAAAATCACTAGTTTCCATGACTTTGGCTTTAATCTTGAAGGAGTATTGTATCAGATTTGTGGGAAGGTTTTCCTTTGAATTTTATGATTTTGTGGAATAAATTTGTATTCCATATATTACCACAATTTTTTATATTACTCTCAGAACCATATATTCTACCTTTCCTATGTCAAAGTCTAGCTAGTAATGCAAATTTGCCTTAGGTAATTTCTATGAAAGTTACCCTACAAATGTTTTAGAACATAATCAAATTGAAGAAATTAATAAAAATGATTAATGGAATTCATTTATTTTTGATACTCATTCCCATACTCAGTTTTTAAATTTGGGAGGGACGTACTTTATTTGGAGAGCTAGTTTGTCCATCACCCTTGGGCGGATTTGAACTCAATTTCCTCGTGATTTTGGTATTTTTTTTCATTAGCCCCAAACAAGTTTTCATAGGTGTAAATTATGATCCTAAGTGTACATATATAAGACTCACCATACCATATCCTTTCAAATTTGGGACCATTTGGTGAAAATTGGAACCCTCTAGAGTCATGACTAGTTAAGCTCGAAGTTTGCCCAATTTGTGCATTTCTCCAAATTTCCAAAAAAGGGACATTACAGTTAGGGGGTGTTACAAAATATATATGATCCTTTGTTTCATTAGAAAGGCTCTCCTAGGCCAAACTTCATTGGATCTTTTTAACCTTTCTAAAGCTCTGTAATATTATCCTAAATAAATCTAGATCGAATCTTGTGGAAAGAAGGGTTTTCTAAATAAATCCATATCGAATATTTTGCAAAGAAACGTTTTCTACATAGAATACCTCTATACCAGAGGAAGAAACTTGAAAATATTATTTCCAAAAAAATGGTTGTGCTTCATATCTATTATGTATTCAAAGTGTTTATATATAATTTTACCAAAAATTACCAACTCACACAAAGAAATGTTTGAGACATTGGCAATTCATTGAAAACCTCAATTCTTTTCCATCCATGTGAAATCACTTGAAGGAATTAGACCCTAGATTGTGAGATATGGTCCCATCCATCGAGATTCAATATTCTTTTTCTTAAAGACTTTTTATGGGCCTTATAATAGGTAATAACCATTTGTCCAAATTCAAACTCCCTTGAGGGTCCTTTTTTGTCAGAATTCCTTGTAATTGTTCCTTGGTCCTTGTATAGAGATTCCAAGGACTTTATTCATTCTTCCTCCAATGATACATATTGCTAAGATGTGATTCAACCCTAAAATTTACTCCTCTCTCAAGGCACTAGTTTCGAATGTAATGTTTATAATTTTCAAATGCATGAGAAATACATCTTTACCATAAACCTAGGCATACGGGGAAGTCTATGTACTTGTCTTGGGAGAGTATACTTCAACTTGTCATGTCAATCCCTTTGATTTTCAGTAATGGCCTTCTTTCACTAGATTCTTGTTTGTTGATCCCTTTGATTTTTAGAAATAGCTTCTTTCACCATATTCTACATGGTGGATTCAGCAAGGTCATTAACTCGAGGATAGTTAGATGAAAACTACCTTGTCGTACTATTATTGAAATGAACAATAAACCATTCTCTATAATCATGTTGATAGGATAACCAAATCTCTATAGGATGTTTGCTTCATGTAAGTCCAAAATATCACATAATGTCTAAACGCCTATCAATGTACTTATGAATCAGGAAAAACAAATTAACATATTGATTTTACACACATTTACTAGATAAAGTGATAAATAAACAATGCCATGCTTAAATGTTAAGACATATTAATTTACATTTTAAAATAATAAAGAACAACTAATCCACTTATTTATGTGGATTAAGTTTGACCTGCTTTCAAATACAATCCTGCCTTTTTATAACTAATAAGTCATAAACCTATACTTAGATAAATTGGTTTGTGAAGAAGATAAAATATCTTCACATTCAAGTATGAATTACATAGAATAGTTCACACATCAAGTTGTCAAGCATTCAATTCTCTACTTAGACATGGTCATATTTATCTAGCAAGCCTTATGGACAAAATAAGTTTTGATCATCTTCCGATGGCTCATAGTGCTCACATAACATATCATAGTTCTTGTATCATCCACGTATATATGAATATTTACCTACAAGTTGAATCCATCACGTGAAAATTAATCAAATCATAGACTAAACTATACGACAACTATGTGTTGACACCCTAAGTTTGACGGACTGGGGAACATAAGTACACCAACCTCAATTTCTAGAGTTATTAGCAGTCGATAGAATGAAAATAGAATTGACAATGGTTATAATTATTTCTCTTCACATTTCTATATGTTCTTACTTGACATATTCTCTCAACGCTATTCATCCATAAAAATATTATCCTTATTCTAAATCATTTGTGTTTCAATTTTCTCAAATGATAATGATCATAAGTTGGAGCGATATTGGAAATTGGAGCTAGAATTATTTCAAGATACAACATGGGGATGGAAGTTAGAAGCCAATTATGATGTTGCAAAACTTCAATTTGTTTGAACATATTAGGATGAGGCTAAAATCTAATTGTGATGTTACAAAGCTAGAATTGTTTTTCATGGAAGAAGTTGATGATGTTACAAAACTATAATTGTTCATGAAAGAAGTTGGCATAGAGGAGGAAGGCCAACATATGACCACAACGCAATTCTATCATGTGCCAATGTTAAAGGTTAAGGTAATTTTTTGGAACTACCATAACCCATCTTAAACTCAATTCTCTTTCAATAAAAAAACACATATAATTTTTTTCCCATAAATCTATAAAGTCGATATGGTGAATTACATTGCCAATTAAAATTTCACATTCAAAATATAGAGTGTTAAATTGATATAGACTATTTCATAAATCTATTAAGTGGATTCAGTGCTTTACACAACCAATCAAAACTACACATCCCAAATATAAAGGATGAATGGATATGTAGATCTAGAAACTACTCATTAGAACTAGGAAGAACTTTAAGTTGCAATGTCCATCTATAATTTTTTCGCATTAGGTGCTAAGAGTACGTTAAATTTGGAATCCTAAGACATTCATAAAAGCATGTTAGCATTATGTTGAAAGCTCAAGAAATTTGTTAGAATTGTTTTTCCTCACCACATAGGAGGTTAGAGATTTCACACTCTTAAATGGGTTGGAATATTGCACGAAATTTTTTCATCAAGAGTCAAATTTCTGGTCAAATATGGTTACAAATCAAGATAAAACACCACAAAATAACCTTGAACTATGTAAAAAAAATACAATGGTTTTAACCATCAAGTTTGATGGGTGAGTTGGATTTCAAATTCAAACCGACCATCACTTAACCATCCTAGGAACATTACGTGAAGGTTTTGGGAATTAGTTAAGTTTGGAATCTTCACCATAATTAGAATGAGAGTTTCCATAACTGGGTAAAGTTGATAAGTTCATATTTATTTACATTTAACATAGATTTTGTGTAAATCATAAATTCTACTATTTTTTTTAATTAGAACTTATTTATAATAGCATTTAAATTTTTTAGAGCCAAATTTAATTCATGGATTGATTTTCCATTAAAAAAATATTTAGTTTCATTTTTTCTAAGATGATTGACCTAGATTCCACATGATAAAAACATTTTTCTATAAACATTAAATTATATAAAAAAATTATAATTTGAATATTTTTTAAAAATATGGCACACATTTTATGGTTGGAAATTAAATAATTAGTAAAAATTTAAATATTTTTAGAAAATATGACACACATTTTATTGTTATAAATATAATATATATAAATAAAGGGGAGGACAAAACAGATCTTAAGGAGACTACATTTATATGAAAATTGAGTCACGGTAATCTGAGGACTAAGGAACAATCTTGCAGAAGATTCAAGATCAATTTACACACAAAATGACATAACACTGCTACAATTATAGGTTGCACTTGTATATTATCAATAATCAATCAGAAGTAAAGATACAATGGCATACACTTGCATGAATAGAAAGAAAATTTTAATTCCCAAGAGGTCATTCAAATTGCACACATGCGAGTGGCTTAGCTAATAGTTAGCCACACTAAACACATCGGTTTACCACTAATCACAATCAATAATCGGCTCTAACTAAATCTGTGGTAGTTATGACTGAGTCTAACTGAATAGAACTCAACTGCATGTCAATCAGTAGGTGGTGGTGCATATATGAGTCCAGTTAGCTCCGATAAAGTGAACTGAACTGAACTAAATTGAGTCACTAGAAGTTGTTGGAGGCACCTTGGATCACTCAAGTTAACATGAAATTACCAAAAATAGACAAAATAGTGATGGAGGGGCCTTTACAGCTGCAGTTTAACTTAAAGTAGGTGGAATAACCATTAGTTAACTGATTTGGGGCGCTTAGGTCATGCAGGTCAACCCATATTTCTTCCTTAATTGAAGGATGAAGCTCCGTTAGTCTCCCTGATTGAAGGAGAAGACATAGTTAGCCTCCTTGACTGAAGGAGGTTGATCCAATTGATGATGCAATCGCATATTCTATCCAATAACTTAGGATAAGTGGTAAAATTGGCCAATTAGGCCAAACAAACTTGTATGGGTTGTATAATGACTCCAACACCTCCCCTTAATGTATGCTCATGTGGAGTAAAAAAATAGAGCCTCGACAATAAAGTCCATAGGTCACCCTTTACAATAAAGTAACTCTAAAATGCTCAAAAACTCTAAGTGAGGAAAAGAGGAAAACCCAATGGGAACAAACCCCCCCTCAAACTAAACACTAAATAATTAACTGAATTTCACCTTGATGAACTCATCCCCAACAATGAACGGAGGTAAATGAACTTTTTCTCATTAAAGTTATTGATGAAAATATCTGCAATCTGCTCATATGTGGGGTAGTATTGCAGAGCAGTTGTCCTGTCATGAACCAACTCCTTGATGTAGCGCATGTGGATTTCAATGTTTTTGGTTCTTTATCGCTGAACCAGACCCATTGAGATTTTGATAGCACTTTGGTTATCACAAAAAATGACATTTGATGAAGCACTACCAATCCCAAACTTAGAAAAAATAGATTGCAGCCAAACTGCCTGGATGCAAGCATTGATTACTCCCCTATACTCTTCCTCTGCTAAAGAAAGGGAAATGGAAGCCTTATTTTTGTTGGACCAGGAAATAGACCAACCACCAAACATAAAAACATATCTAGAAGTGGCCTTCCGATCTATGCTATCTCCTTCCCAATTGGAAACTGTAAAATCGACCAAATCTAGCTCAGCACCTGCAACATAGTGAATGCCATAGGATCTAGTACCCTACACGTACTGTAGAATCCTCTTGGATGCCCTCCAATGAATATCATGAGGCTTCTGCATATGCCTTGATACAAGACTCATGAAATACAAATTTCAGGCTGTGAATGTGTCAAGTATAGCATACTTCTGATGAATTGGCAGTAAATAGTGGAATCCATAGGTGGAGTTGATTTTCCCTCTTCAAGATGGATTCCTAAGAGGAAAGGAAATGGTGCAGCCTTAAAATAAGCCATGTTAAAAATAATTAAGATTTCTGAAACATATTTTGACTATGTCACCATTATCGCATCATATTCTTAAGTGATTTCCATCCCGAGAAACTGTCTTAGCAGGCCTAGATCACTCATTTCAAAAGCATCATGAAGAGTAGTTTTTATAAAGGAAATCGAAGGAAGTGTGCTTCATTTGATCAAAATATCATCCACATGCAATAATATCACAATAATATTACCTTCATATTGCTGAAAGTATACATTTGGATCAGTTTTTCATCTCTCGAAGTTCTGTGAAAGCAGAAAGGCATCCATTTTGGCATACCAAGATCTTGGGGCCTGTTTCAAGCCATATAAAGATTTATGCAACTTACAAACCAATGAAGGATATGATATATATACTTCAGGATTATTCATGTATATCTCTTCCTACAGGTCTCTATGGAGAAAATCACTCTTGAAATCCATGTGATGCACCTCCCAGTGCTTGGATGCGGCAATGGAAAAAAGTAGCCTTATGGAATTCATCTTTTCTATTGGTGCAAAGGTCTCATGGTAGTCCACTCCTTGGAATTGGGAGAATACTTTTGCAACCATATATTATTTATACTTGCAGTTTGAGCTATCTGTAACAACCTTTTTCCGATATACCAACTTGCATTGACCAAGTTTCCTCCCAAGTGGAAGGGAAACTTGTTAGTGTTATTCTTAGCGAGGAAATGCGAAGGAAAAGCACAGGTGAGACATCAAGTAATGCGTTGACCATGGAGAGCAGAGGGAGACAAAAAGAGAGAGGAAGGATCCCAGGAAATCGTGGCAAGTCTAAAAAGGGAAGATCCAAGTCCAGATTCGGAAAAATAGAATGCTGGAACTACGGTAAGAAATGACATCTAAAGAAAGACTGCAGAGCACCAAAGAAGAAAGGTGAGAGGCAACAAGAGACTACCCAGGAAGCAAATGTAGCAGGTGATGTGTTACAAGATGCTTTGATTCTTGCATTAGATAATACTACTGATTACTGGGTAGTAGATTCAGGGGCTTCATGTCATGCTACACCCCATAGGAAATTCTTTTATGATTATGTTCAAGGCGATTTTGCGCATGTGTTATTGGGGGATGATGAACCATGTAAAATTGTTGGAGAGGGTAAGGTACGGATTAAACTAAATAATGGAAATGACTGGTTGCTAAAGGATGTAAGTCACATTCCTGCTATGAAAAGAAATATGATCTCAACAGGGCAGTTGGGAGATGGCGGCTGTTTGTCTACGTTTGGAGAAACGTGGTGGAAGGTTACTAACGGATCAATGGTAATTGCAAAAGGAAATAGGATGGGTACATTATATTTATGTCCTCATAACACTGATTATTCTATTTCTATAGCTTCCACAGAAACAGGTGCAGCGTTGTGGCATCATAGGCTTGGCCACATGAGTGAGAAGGGGATGCAGATTCTCCACTCAAGGAAACTGCTTCCAGATCTGAAGCAGGTAAGTTTGGAATTTTGTGAGAACTGTGTTTATGGAAAACAGAAGAGAGTTAGATTTCTCAGGGTTGGGAAACAAAAGAAGAGTGAAAAGTTAGAGATTTTCCATACAGATGTATGGGGACCAGCTCAAGTACAATCTCTTGGTGGCTCTCGTTATTATGTTACTTTTATTGATGATGCAACTAGAAAAACTTGGGTTTATTGCATTAGACAAAAATCTGATGTGTTTGATACTTTTAAGAAGTGGAAATATTTGGCTAAGAATGAGACAGGAAAAAGGTTGAAATGTTTCAGATCTGATAATGGAGGCGAGTGCTGCAGCAAGGCGTTTGACAGTTATTGTTCACACAATGGGATTCGCATAGAGAAGATAGTCCCTGGAATACCCCAAGAAAATAGCGCGTCAGAAAGGATGAACATAACGATCATGGAGCGTGCAACGTGTATGAGATTGCATGCAGGGTTGCCCTTACAGTTTTGGGCTGATGCTGTAAACACTGCTGTTTATTTAATAAACAGAGGGCCTTCAAGCGCTTTGGATGGTGGAATTCCAGAAGAGGCATGGACAGGTAAATAGGTAAAGTACTCATTTCTGAGAACTTTTGGTTGTGAAGCATTTGTCCATATTGATAAAGATGATAGAACAAAGCTTGAGGCTAAATCCAAGAAATGTACCTTTATTGGATACGGGGTTGATGATTTTGGTTATCACTTATGGGATCTTAAAAATTGCAAAATCATTAGGAGTATAGATGTAGTATTCAATGAAAAGGTCATGTACAAAGATCAGTTGCAGGGAAAGAAAGAAGAGAAGGAAAACACAGAGTACACAGTGCTTGATGAAATCAAAGAAAATGAAGTTCCAAAAGCACCAGAAAATCAAGAGA